>JAMZAV010002828.1:0-87920 GCA_024449915.1 Sweltsa coloradensis | reverse complement strand
TCCCCATCCCCATCCCCCGGGACCACCACTGATTATATTTGGGAGTTGTGTCTTCATCGGATCGCTTGGGTATCATTTCCATCGAGGTAGTCCCCTACGGCGTTAGCTCATATTGTGACTTTTGAGGCCAGATTTTGGGAACACTCGTATTGTCTAGTTATTTCTGGTTGATGAGATAGGGTATTAGTTAGGGAGCTGGTCTTTGTCGCGGAACATTTTATTTAGGGTGGAAACACAAAATTATATTTTCTCCTGACACTGATGGTTGAAATTGAAAGCCAGGGGATGGGATCGGAGCACCACGCGAATGCACTGGCCAAGACCCCGCAACGTGTGCTAGTATGTGCGTGTGCGTGTGCGTGTGCGTGTGTGTGTGCGTGTGCGTGTGCGTGTGCGTGTGCGTGTGCGTGTGCGTGTGCGTGTGCGTGTGCGTGTGCGTGTGCGTGTGCGTCTAGGGTGTGTCTCTGGAACAATGTGCGTGCGGTTGTGCATGTTTGTCCGCCCTATGAATTATACAGTACGAGTGTGAAAACAGAGGACTCACGTAAACTGATTGCCCTAATGAGTAGCCCTCCCCTACTTGTGCCTTGTCATCTCTTATGCAACAGTGGGCTGTGTGGTAAGCAGGGGACGACGATATCATAACAGGGGTTACGATTACTCAATGTCTATTCGAGAAATTTTAAGTAACATAATGACCCGATTGCCAAAAAAATGATAGCCCCTGCCTACCTTTTTAATAGTCAACAACACATTTTACTTCGGTCCCGTTCAGGATTTTTATACGTAATTGGTGGAGGTGCCGGCTCAGGATTCGTATACGTAATTGGTGGAGGTACCAGTTCAGGATTTTTATACATAATTGGTGGAGGTGCCGGTCCAGGATTTTTATACGTAATTGGTGGAGGTGCCGGTCCAGGATTTTTACATGTTATTGGTGTAGGTGCCGTTCCAGGATTTTTTATGTTATTGGTGGAGGTGCCGTTCCAGGATTTTTTTGTTATTGGTGTAGGTGCCTTTCCAGGATTTTTTTGTTTTTGGGTGTAGGTGCCGTACCAGGATTTTTACACGTTATTGGTGTAGGTCCCGTTCCAGGATTTTTTATGTTTTTGGGTGTGGGTTTCTCTCCAGGATTTTTTTGTTATTGGTGGAGGTGCCGGTCCAGGATTTTTTATGTAATTGGTGGAGGTGCCGGTCCAGGATTGTAACACGTAATTGGTGGAGGTGCCGGTCCAGGATTGTAACACGTAATTGGTGGAGGTGCCGGTCCAGGATTGTAACACGTAATTGGTGGAGGTGCCGGTCCAGACAATGTTTAGGACACGACGTCCGATTGACTTACATTTTGTCGTTGACATTGCCCTTTAACAAGGATGATACAGAATGTTTTTTTGCGTGATGATGATTATGATGATGATGATGATGATGATGATGATGATGATAAATGATGATGATGATGATGATGATGATGATGATAGTCCCTATCATCATCATAATCATCATCATGATATCACTATCATTGATAAGAGGACAAATTTCCTTACCCGGCACCTCCACTGAAGACTTCAATACACGATCATATTTTATAAATGTGTTTCTATTGACAAGTTGCTGATTAAGTAGCTTCGCTTCCTATGCTTGTAAGTAACATATTATAAGTTTATCGTAAATAATGGCATTATGGCCCTTTATGCTCAACCGATAAAATAATATTACGACATTAAAAGTTGTAGGGTCGATCCACAGTCAGTGACAAGTTTAGCTTAATAATTATGTGCGGGGCTAAGTACCCGGCACCTCCACCAACATAAAGATTTGGACAGTGGAAAGAACGGTATTACTTTCTTTATGTATATTATTCTTCTTCATCGCTCTGTTTGCTAAACGAGGGAGCGAAGCGACTGAGTGTCTCCATTTAACTCAAACGGCGCTCATTCTGTGAGTCTGTGGGTCTGTGTATGTACATCGAAAATCAGCCAAATCACCGAACAGATTGCGCTGAAATTTTAAACAGACATCCGGTTCGACTTTACTGAGAACTGCTAACAAAATCAGCTATATTCGTTGCGATTTAAACCTGCACAAGAAATAATAAATTGAAAAATAGGCTGCTAATATGTAGGAATTATTTTAACGACAATGGTTTTGTTTTTGAAAAAGTATTTTTTGTTTGTTATTTGCCTGGCCGTGAAAATGCAGTGCCCAAGGTGTATCGAAACTTGCACGCTCAAGGTACCCCCAAATTCCTCTCGAAGGTTGAATAAACCTTGCAATCTTTTAACTTCACACGTATTTCGTACTGGCTGTTTTCCATAGTGGATTGTCACAAATGATAGACTACACTGCGTTATATGCATTTCAAAACATGTTTATTAATTTTTAAAATACAATCCAGAAATTACAAAATCTTTCCCGACCAGGGGTTTGAACCCACGTCTCCCACATCGGCTATAAGGGCGCTTTAGCCAACTAGACTAGAAAAAACGCCTTAGTCGTTGTTAGGCGAGTGAGCGAGTCATGTGTTGTGTACCCGGGAACATTTGCATTTAAGTTTGAGAATTATATTCGTTTAAATAATAGGGTTTTAAAGTTTAGTTGGTATAAGAGGATGGGATAGTAGCGAAATTAAAACCACGCGAAAATACAGTTTTTTCGTGATATCTCGAGAACGACGCAAAATATCTAAAAACTGATTCTAGACCGAATTGTGGTTTTGTTAGAACAATATAATGCAAGAAAAAATATTGTAATTTGATGGTAATTAAGTTTTTAATTAGAAATTTAGTTAATTAAATGCATATTTTAAATATAAACCGTACCAATTATTATATTTGAATATTTTTTCTTGCATTATATAGTTCTAACAAAACCACAATTCGGTCTAGAATCAGTTTTTAGATATTTTGCATCGTTCTCGAGATATCACGAAAAACTGTAATTTCGCGTAGTTTATTCGCGAGTATCAACTTTTAGGCCATAAAGCGCCACTTTAGCCTTTGATAGGCTAGGAAGGCCTTGGGTAGGGGGAATAAAAGGAATGTTACCGCGTGTACTCAACAAATAACAACTACTTTGGCGTTTTCCTAGTAATAGTAGTAGTAAGTACAGCTTTGGTCCCTCTTATGGGTACCACATGCCTGTGTTTATTTAGCGTTAATATTGTCGGACAAATTTAAATTCAGCGTAGTTCCTGAAAAAAATGTTTCAACACGAAATTAAATTTGATTATATCCTCTTTACCACTTCCTAAATTTTCACCGGTTGTACGTGTCATAATTTATCGGAAGTAAATAAAAACTTTGACACATTCCCAAGAGTGCAATAATTATACACGTGGTGAACCACTATCTACATGCGTGGATGATGTGCTAGAAATTATCATTTTCACATTCTAATTTTCTCGTATCTCCTACTTGGGATCTGTCGCTCGTTTCTCATGGTGAATTATAGAATACAAGTCATTGAGTTTAGTATACTACTTTCTACTCTAAAATAATTAGTAACATTTAATTGGTAGCATGTTCGTAAGAGTGTAAAATCAGGTACATCTAAGGGTGAGGTGAGGGGGTGGGGGATTCCCCAGTAGCGTCACTAGAAGGTTTGGGGTGGAGGCGGGTGCTCACCCAATCGCAATCCTCCCCCCCCCCCCCAATAATTTCCTCGTTTTTCTTTTTTCCCAATTAACAACCCACAGTTGGTCATCCTTTAAAAGGCACAGATTTTCACCAAAATGACCTTGAAGGAGAAAACTTTTGAATAAAGAAGAGGATTTTATAGATACAAATTAATCATTGTGTTTTTCCGGGGTCAAGCTCCACGGACCCCCCCCCCCAGCCTTCGGTACGTCTATGAATTAATTGGTTGAACCCCCCCCCCCCCCTCCTTTATGAATTCCAGACGCCACTAGCACTAAATCCCCCCTTTGCGAATTTTTGTATTTGCCACAGCCAATTTGCGGCCCCCCCATGTCCCCCCATGTCCAAACCCTAGTGACCCCATTTGGTTTCCTGTTAGTTCGATACTACGGTTATAACTGACACACCGGTTGCAGTTCCTTCAGTATAATGGGGTGTCCTGGCTTGTGGCTTGTTGTGTCAAGCATGCTCATCGCCCCCCCCCCCCCACACCCCTCACTCGGAACAGAGTTCCTACGCGCGTGTGTAACATTATGCACGGGACGCACGCACAGACGGACGGCAGTTGTACCCTTAGCTCCCAAAGCGTCCTGGATTATACATCCATGTTACGATATTGAATGTGATATTGAATCACATTAGAAATACCGACAGTGTTGGCTCCAGCGCGACTCTGATTCGGGAGGTCTCGGGTTCAAATCCCGTCGAGACCCGCAAACCTGACTGAAGGTTTTTTACGAGGTTTTTCTCAGTCGTTGATGCGAATGCAAGAGATTCACAATCACAATTGTCTTAACTCCTACATACCTAGCTAGACACGAAGAGGGGCAGACTTCCCACGGTTTTTAAAAATTTGTTTATCTCATTAGAATTGGTATTATTTGAATTTTATTTAAGAGGATATCGTGGAAATTTGTCTATTCAAATTCCTGTTCAGAGGAGGCCGGCATGCTTATTTTACTCACAAATGTCTCAGCCAATTTTAGTTGCATATCATTTGTGATTTTATATAATTGTTTAAACATTTAATTATTATGAAAGTATCTATCATACCACTTTTCCATTAATCGATTATAGAAAATGAACAAAAATAAATTGAAATTTTCCTGAATTAAGAATCTGTCAACGTGGTCGAAAACACCCAAATAACTATGGATTATCTGATTGATCCATGATTTTTGGATGAGCGAAGCGAAGACTTCATTTCACTGACCCCCCAAAAAATTTAGCTCCGTTGTTTTTTTTTTTTTTTTTGTTTTTTTTTTTTTTTTTTGTTTTTTTCCGTCTGTTTGTTCGCTCTCTACCGGGCAAACGGCATATGCGATCTTGATGAAAATTTGACACGACCTTCGTTTTCTCTGAACTTAGACTTGCCACGTTTTTGGGCACAATCGAAAAATTATTTCTCATGAATATCGTACTTTTACGATTTTTTTCGATTTTTAGTGCGATATTTTCGTGCCATTTGGGCCAATTCTGACCAAACGGGTGGGGCTACAACGTTCATATTTCACATGGACATTAAGGTAATGGTGATGTATTGCTTTCTGAAAGAAAAAGTTGAAAAAGTTAGCCAGAATCGAGAGAAATAAAGCTTTTAATATACGTTTTTTGACTTTTTGTGCGATATTTTTCGTGCCATTTGGGCCAATTCTGACCAACGGGTGGGGCTACAACGTTCATATTATACATGGACATTAAGGTTATGGTTATGTAGTACCTTTTGAAAGAAAAAGTGGAAAATTTAGCCAGAATCCATAGAAATAAAACTTTTAATACAAGTTTTTTACGGTAAATAATACCAATTGACAAGAAACAAAGAAACTTGACAACATTCACCTACATGCGTAGGCAGCAAAACAAAGCACTTGCAAAGTAAAGATATCCCACGCAAACTATAACCTTTAAAAAGCTCATCCATCAACGCGGCGGGACTTAAGCGTTTTCCTAGTTATTAAAAATATGATGTGATAGAAGCGTACAGATGTAGGTCATTATCAAGTGTGCCAAGTTGTATAAAGATGTAATGATTTATAGCTGCAGCTGCAGGACAAGAAACGCGCCGAACATCAAATCACGCCAGCTTCCTCTTAACGTCAGCATCAACATAAAGTGTTTTTAAATTCATATTTTCATTCAGTAATACATATCTTAAAGTTATTTAAATAAATCAAAATCTTAATCAAAATTATGTTGGTGTTGATCCAAAAATGTCTTATCTAGTTTTTGTCAAATATTGTATGAAACAAATTAGGATGAGCCTGTACACTTATGAATAATTGACACTCTGCCATATGCTCCATCAGAGGAAAAACAAAGGTCTGTGCGCATTGTATAATACTAATGGTACTAGTATGACTTGCAAATAAATAAAAATATGTTACTGTTTCGTAAGCGAATTTGAAACTATCCATACTTGTTAAATCTACCTGAACATAATACAGTAAATGCATTTTGATACAATTATTTTGAGTGATATTGCCATTATGGCTCTTTGACTTTCTAAAGCCATTTACAATGTAGTACTTCCTTGGTAGACGTTTGAATTAAATTGTTGATTTATATCGAGATTTAATGAGACCATAACTTATTTTGATGACTCACTTACTACACAAGTCGTAAATATAAAATAATAAAAATAATAAAATAAAATACATTAACTAATTGACAAACTGTACAAAAAGCTGGTAATAATGGGCAGGTGTGGAGGGTTCTTTAGTCCATGTAAACTTGTGTTATACTTATAACTTTCGACCTTTACCTATTGATTCCTATAAACTTTTTAAAACATAGTTAAGCCCTATGTGAACATATCTTGGTAAGTTTTTTTGGAAATGACATTATTGTACTTATTATAATCGCGTTATACTACCTGAACACTTCTAAACACAATAATTTACACAAATTTGTATATTAAATGGTCTGGTGTTTATTAGAGGACAAGGTTATGAATTCTAGGCATGAGATTTAATTTAAGTGACCGTTAGGGCTAAAAACTAAAAAAAAATACAGGCCTAATACTCAGTATTTTAACTCTTAGAAAATAACAGCACTAATCCGTTGTGTAAATTATTTACACAAATGTAAATATGTTTTCACAAAGTAATTTTGAAATGGATCTTATTATACATCAATATTGAAATGTATGGAAATCTTCATATCTGCCGGAAGAGCGTTCTATAACGATGCAGAACGATGGTTTGTGTGTCCGTGAAGTGAGAAGGTGTTGTGAGGATCGCAATCTTCGACACGAGATACCGATCGATCCTAAGTAGGCTAGTAGGACCGAGTGTCGTCACATCGTTACTTCACCCGCCCAACAATCGGAAGTGATCGAGAACGCAATGTGTCACACGAGCGGATCTCACTTTCGTCCGGTGTCGACCAATGAGCGCGCCGATGACGTCACGCGGTGTCCCACATCGGAGAGATGAATGCACGGGCGGTCAGTATCGGCGCCTTGTGTCGAGTGTGGCGTGATGTTGCAGCTTTCTTCGGAGATTCCGGGGAAACCACGCCCCCTATCACATCACACCACATCACATACACGAAGACAATTGCATAAGTTTTAAACATATCGGAAGCTCAAAATAAGACGGAGAACAGGAAACGAGGTTATTTGTAAAATATAAAATAAAATAACTCATTATAATCCCCACATTTTATTTTCATTTTCAAAGTAGGCTTTGACGCAGAACGCAGAGGTATAGTCTGGAACACTTGTAAGCTCTGTCGCTTGTCCTATCGCGTTGGGGTTTGCACCAAAATATCAAGAATGTGTGAGTTGAGCGATCAAAGTACAAATAATGCTTACTTTTTTCCAGTAACGGACAGTAATAATGCCACCAAATAGATGACTTTTTGTAATTTTCCAAGCGTGCATAGGAATTTTTTTTTTAAGTGTTGCAATGTGCTCTGACGTGTGCTCTGTGCTATTACTGTCATGTCCATGTTTATAGCATGTGAGTATTGTAATTGCCAGAGTGGACCATGAAGTATCCCGCACTGTTAGATTGATTGATTGAATGAATATTGCTAAACGTCTCATATTTATGCACTTTGTCTAATTGGAGACGATGAGTGGTGATAGATGAGGAAATGAACACAAGGGAGGAGGGGAAACCCGGTACCGGCACGTAGCCTACTCCTTTCGAAAAGTACCAAGGGGACCAACTGCTTACGTCCCATCCGAAAGGACGGTGACACATTGACAGTCAAAAAGGATCCTCCACTAACCCGGACTACCGAGCAGACGTCGAGGAGAACGAAGCCGTTACACTAGCTCTCGCCCCTCCATCTGCTCTAGCCAGCGGTATACGCGTGTTTCAGGGAAAGAGCGTTCACCCACTCTCCCCCTGACCACGCCCGATGGCTGCTTAACTTCGGTGTTCGAGTGGGAACCGGTTAAAAGACCTCGGCTAAACCACTGGCTGTCAGAGAGGCCGTCGAAATGGAGAAACGACCGCATAAGTTTAAAGGCCCAGTCCACTCTTCAAACATCATTTGAATTTTAAAAAGATTGTATATTGTCATAGAGATCAGAAAAAATGCAACGAAATCGCCCAACAAGTTTTGAAGCTATTCGCGCGCCTTGTTGGCTGCACCCTTCCTAGCGCTACGTCACTTGGCGTGAGTCCGCCCGCATACCGATAGCCAGGTAGAGGGTTGGCGGAGCCCACCAGTGTTAAGCGATCACTCGCACTCGGGTAATGAAAACTTATAAGA
The DNA here is from genome assembly GCA_024449915.1 of Sweltsa coloradensis. Lineage (NCBI taxonomy): Eukaryota > Metazoa > Arthropoda > Insecta > Plecoptera > Chloroperlidae > Sweltsa > Sweltsa coloradensis. Next base: position 79,560 of record JAMZAV010002828.1, on the reverse strand, counting down.
AAACTGCATGTACCTTGTGCTTTAGTGTGTTCATATTTAGTGTTACATATTTATGTTGTATATTTGTGTTGTTTTTTAAATCTTGTGACAATGGTGAACACGTGTTGTGTCTATTCGGATGTATAGTAATGAGCGTAATAATGATCGTGGCATTTCGTTATATATAATTATCAATAAGACACGATTTCCTTCACTACAATAAACAGTAACTTTGCAAAATACATTGATTGAAAGAATGATACAATATGTTTTTCCCTATGTTTGTGTGATCCATGGTGTGATCGCCTCAACACGATACGGCCTCCCTCGCGCAGACATCGCTGTGTCTAAGGTTGCAGAGGTAGCGGGCGACCGGCCGAGCTCGTTTCTCTCCCCCAAGTGACGTCACACGTAGTCTTAGCACGCCTCGGTTCAAATGTAATTAATCCGATTTCGCTCAACCGATTTTGAAAATTCTTTTTGCTAAGTCTTCGCCATTTGCTGAGAGCTACCGGAAAAGTCTTTGACTGTAAATCCTCTTGTATCTCTAACCTTTTAACATGTTGACAAGTAAATTGGCGGCTACAAGAGTATCTGAAATAAACTCAACGAAATCATAAGTGTTAAAACGAAAGGTTGTTGTCTTTTTGGTCATCCTGAATCTATTGAGTGAAGAGGGGGGAGGAAATTGGGGTTTCCTGTTCGAACACAGACTTTTAAAAGCAAGGTCATATTATCTTCACTTCTATCTCGAGAAGTGAATGGAATCCCTTTATGGTTTTTTGCAGTTTAGGATTAGCAGATGGAAGAAACGAATCATGCGAATGTGTTGAATGACTGACTCAGACAGACGAACACGACCAGGGTTGTTTTGCAACATTTTAGAGTTGTTATGTGTAGGTGGAGAAGGATGCACAAAATCCGTAAATGTTTGTCAATATTGTTTCCGTTGTTTGTTTCCAGTCGTTGTCTGGCACTCCAATGTGCCAGTTGTTCTGACGCGATCGTCTGTAATACATGTTGGTGTGTGATAATAGTGGTAAATTAGTTGTTTCTTTGTTTTAAAACGAAATTTTTAATAGTGTAAATGGTGCTAGAAGAGTGTTCAGTTGGTTGGCTTGTTCCGTACAAAGTTGGTTTATGAGGTGACATTGTAGACGGCAACAAACGATGGTGTAAGCTTTCAACTTTATTTATTTTAAAGTTTGTGTAGGCCTATGTATGTATAGTTGAACTCTGAAATACCAAAGACGAAACTCATTTTTGTGTGTGTGATTTGACTATAGTATGAAGTGAAGTTGTAATAGCTCAGTGTTATGTTTAATGCGTGTTAATGACCGAAAATAATATAGTTATCCCAAATCCAATCCCGACCAGACCCGTGCTGCTACAATTGGTAAAACTTGCAAATATTCCGCGACGGTATGTGATTGACCAATTAGCAGAGACACTTGGCCATAAAGTTGTTAGACTCCCTCCTTATTATTGCATATTGAACCCCAATGAAATGGTGTGGAGTAATTTAATACAAGCTGTAAGACGCAACAAGTCGCCCGGAGCTAACGCGGTAGTAGTGGACACAATACGACGGGAAGAAAGCAAAATCGGACGAGATTTGTGGTTGAAATGCGCACAGCATACTGAAAAAGTAGAGCTATCATACGCAAATTGGGACAATTTCAACGATGATAACATTATAATAAACCTTCAAGACGACACCGACAGCAATACATCTTCCGGCGAAGACGAGGATGCATAGATCGTAGCGTGTGTTTAAATGTATTTACATTTTAGTATGCCCAATGCGATGTTTAGGGAAACAGCATTTTAATCGTGATAATCATAATAATTGTATTCTTCATTTACGTTTTTTCATCAGCTATCTATACATTTCAAAGTTTTTCTTGGTTGTTTTTATTCATCCGGTACACATTATTTTTAGCCTCCCGGTAGTGCGGAGTTTTTCGTCACTGTTTACACGGATCGCACAAAAGACGACAACTTGTAGCAATCAACCTCCCACTCGGAGAGCAAAAGCCGGTAGCTCTCAGCAAATGGCGAAGACTATACGTACGTAGAAAAGTACATGAAAGAAAATAGCAGTTACGACTTCAAGACAAGACTGGGCCATCCGAGATGATGGGAAGAGACTGGCAAACTGACGCTACGTGATAGGCATGTGGTTCCGATATCACCCCCAGTTGCCACGGAAAATGCAATTATGAAATACTGTGACTGAAATTGACTGAGAAATTTGAATCCTGGTAAAATGCGCATTCCTGCTCCCTCTTAAATGAGGAGTTCCTGGGGCTGGCGTGGAGACGCGTTCAACTTTCTGTGTTTTTTTTGTGTGGTAAACGATTAATATCATCGTTATATATTTCACGCGAACGTTGTTAAAGTTTCAATCTATGAGATAGTACTCGTATCCCTCAATTAATTCGTCGATCCTGAATTAAAAATTCTTGAAATCTCTGTAATTTACTCAATAATTGTGGTGCGTTTGAGAATTTATTCCAACTGTGTAGATTTGTTTTTAAAAAAAAATTGCATGCTGTATATCAACGTTACAATCAATTTTAACACGCTGTAAATGTAAAATGTAATGTAATGTAATGAAATGTAAAACTAAATTATTTGGATTTACCACTTTTTTTTAACTTTCTGGACTTATGTCTCGCAATGATTTTCTAAGGCTGCAATCAAGTTGGATGTCAATAGAAATGTGTTTTATTAACATTCATTCAAAATTTGGTACTGATTTTAGCTGCAATCATCAGGCGCGTGCATTTTTATTGCCTTCTCCTCTTATGCTCAATAAATAAATAGTATAAATAACATTATATACATCATTGGCCTCCCCTGTATGTTGCATTAAGCGAGTGAGTTACTGCGCAGTTTAGCGGGTTGCAAGACAGTTTACAAAACAAATCCAATCAGTGCGATGCTAATTAGCTGATTGTGGTTGCACTGTGTGTGTGTGTTGACAAATATTTGCACATGCTTGTACAACAAGGTGCGTGTTGACATGTAATCAGTACACATAACAAGTGGCGAGTCTCGCAGCCACACTACTGAGGGATCGTGAGAGTATTTGGGCAATGGCTCGGTATGGTATTCACACGTTGGGTTATGTCATATTGTAAACTGCCTTATCAAAAGACTTGGGTGCTACGCTCAGCGTCTAGAGGGAAGTACTTGAGTACTCTTCGGATTACATGGAGGGAAATCAACATCTTCTACTTCTGTTTTCACTCCCCGACATTTAACTTAATGCCTATTTCTCGTGTATAGACAATAGTTTTCATTAAAGTTACAGATTTTTTGTGCGAGCTCTCAATGTCATAAAAGTTGCAATTTTTGGTCGATATTTAAAAATTTGAAATTTGAATACAAGCCGTGACCGTTGCTGGGTTTATCCCCTTTCTGAGTAATGCACAAACAATTATCTTGATTCTGTTATGTTCTACTGTAGTGTGCACCAAGTAGACCTATTTAGATTTGTTATGATTTTTGATAATAATGCACTTTGGTATCTAGTATTTTATTAATCGGCAGTGTTGGCTCGAGCGCTAAGCGCGCGACTCTGATTCGGGAGGTCCCGGGTTCGAATCCCGTCGAGACCGACAATCTTGACTGAAGTTTTTTTCCAAGGTTTTCCTCAGTCGTTAATGCGAATGCAAGGGATTGAGTCCTCTTAAATAGCCCTCGGACATCCCTTCACAATTGTCCTATCCGCAATATACCTAGCTAGTCACCTGTAGAGGGTCACACCGGTTAAATTTGATGTGTATACCCTACAACGGGCATCCTACAAAAATGTATTTATTTCAAAGATTCTTCTTACGTTGCATAATGTTAAATCGAATGTGATCTGTAATTTGAGTCTCGAGATTCGGACTAGGAAACATTTGCATTCGATGCGTAGTTATAAAGTCTCCCTTTCTCCAACTTCTAAGAAATATTGTCAATCATGTGATTTACGCAGCGACCAATATCTTCATAACCGACGTTTAGTGCGTGCCTCCAGGACAGCATTGTGCAGAGCAGATTGCAATGGAAGTAATCTTTATAATAATGAGCATTGCTTTTCATTGGTGGATAATTCACTTTGATATAAGGAAGGTAGAATCAGAATTCTTGATACTTGTGCGCGTCATATTGTTTTTCTTCTTCAATACATACACACGCACGGCAATGTGGCCACCTGCGATGGTCAGGGCTGGTAGTTACGTGTTTGTTGTGGAGGATCGGAATAAATGTTCTCTTTTGGTTCCTTGAAACTTTAATCACAATCTGTGTAACCGTTTTCTCGTAGAAAGCAAAATAAACTCGTCGTCGTCGTCGTCGTCGTCGCGTCGTCGTCGTCGAAAGATATGTTACAATTCAAAGCGTAACAAAATAATTATTTCTCATGACAATCGTGCACTTTTGACAGTGTTGTCGGTACGAGCGTAAAGCGTGCGACTGATTCGTGAGGTCCCGGTAGCGAATCCCGTTTAAACCGGATATCCTGACTGAAGGTTTTCCCTAAGGTTTTCCACGGTCGTTAACATGCGAATGCAAGGGATTGAGTCCTAGGACATTTCTTCACAGTTGTCTTCGTCAAACTCCAATATATGGTAATTCCAACGATAAATTAAAACTTGACCGGTCGTTTACAATCGGCAAAAAAAGATGCCCCAAAGACTAAAACTCGTATTTTGGAAACCTAAGTAAGCTCTATAACGCTCGAAAAGAACCCCACCATCAAAATAAAAATTGAATCATTTTCATCGACAAATCACAACTTATGGTCAGAAGAGACTTTTTTCACCTCAGTTTCCTGCCTGCCTCTGCCAATATTAAACGACGTTGTTGTCTACTCGAACAGATCAACACTCACAAAACAAAACACTATCCGAAGTAATATTGTTGCTCCGCGTCGCAGATGTTTTTACTTTCTCAGCATTCCTAGAAACCTAATTCGATTTTGATTGGTCTCATTTCCTGGGATAAGACGATTACGTTTGATTACGTCAGCATTATCTATCCTAGTCCAGCTCGTATCATTGTGTGGCTGTTATACAACCTGCCGGACATGTCCAGCACGGCCCGGTTTCCCCCACCCTCTCCTCAGGGTGAATATTATTGTGAAAATAATATTTCCTATATAGTGTTTGTAATTTTTTTTTTTTTACATTTTGTAAATTTGTACTTTTTGTAAATTCGAACATTATGAGTTATTGTGTAAATTCGATAATTTTTTGAATTTGAAATTTGGTATTTTGTAAATTTGATAAAATTGTAAATTTAGTATTTTGTAAATTTGAAAATAATAATTTGGTAAGTTAGTTTGTGAATTGATATTTTAAAATGTGCTGTATTTTTAAATAGTAATTTGCATTGAAATGGCTATATTTGCTGAATAGATTAAGAATGTAAGGGGTGATGAATATTTTTTCCATGTTGGTATTCTAAGGCTTTAGTAGATACAAGGATACACCCTTCGATGTTTGCATTAGTGACCCGTATAGTAGCACTAATGTTAGTTTTGTTGCATTAATATTTTATAAAACTAGCAATAACTAATAATTGTACGAATTTTACCTTGCAACTTTCAATTTCACGGAAAACATTTTAAAAATATAGACTGAATACATCAAAAATTCAATTTGTGAAAATCCTTTATAAGTAAAATTTGTTTTTTTATTTAGGAAAATTAGCAATTGACCAATTTTGCTACAAATTTCCAAAATACGTTTATTTTTAGAACAAATAGATAGATTTTGCATTAATCAGCATAAATTATATTTATCAAATACACATGTAAAATCTATCAAAAATGCTGGTCCATGTGCTCTAAAACCTATTTCTAAAAAGTTTAAAGAAAGTTTTCCGGGTCTCTAACCACATCATCACCTATCTTATGTAATTTAATATTTTAAAAAGTGATTTAGGCCTTTAAAAGTTGAATATTGTTTGATCTTTGCGATAAGAGGCACTGGCTGGCTTTTACAAGGTCAAGGTTTTACAAGGTTTTACAAGGTTTTACAAGGCTGGGGGGGGGGGGGGCAGCCCCGTTGTATATTCTTGGATATGCTATACTTTTTGTTTTCTAAATTATGGTATAATAATAGTGTGAGAAATTACTGCCTCATGCAGTAACCACTATAAATGTACGTGATGAATGTCTGCGACTTGCACTATAATATTAATTTTATTGGTTATAATTGCACAAGTCGTGTTTATTAGTCTCGTTCCCTCTACTGATTACTGTGTGGTTGATTTGGTTGGTGACTGGTGATATGTACGCTTTGTGATTGGTCGCTTTTCACCTCAAACCCTTGAGAAAAGAAGAATACATCTTATATGGTAGATAAATAATTGTTGTTTGAAGTCTCCCTTAGCGATAATTCTATACAATGTTTCCAAAAGAAAAGAAACCAAATACACATATTTCATAATAATTATGGTCATATTCTGAAAATTTCGAAGATTCCCAGCAAATAATTCAGCCCTGCCTTTTGTCTAGATATTGTAAAACACAAGAATTGCTTTTCGCTTTGCTCACTATGATTATCAATTATTTTTTTAAAAACAATTAATCAATCATTATCTCGCTCTATTTCCAACTAAGTCGGGTAGGGGGTGGGAGGTTCCCACCACATTCTTTGGCTCCCCGGGCATATCGAAGCCATGCCTGACGCTTCTTCCACATCATCTTTTTCTTCCTCTGTATCGTCTAATTTCTTTCTTCCTCTTCACTGTCTTCTTCCTCAGGGACCTCCAGCAGTTTTTGCCATATTTTTCGTTCTTCCCTACATCTTTCAAATCCATTGCTATTACTTCTTCGCATCTCAGTCTGGGCCTCCCTTTTTTCTCTGTTTCATGCGTCTTGTTCATACTGCATCTTCGGAATCCTGTCCTTCTGCATCCTCTTCATGTGTCCAAACCACTTCAGCCTTTCTTTCCCTAGCTTAAAGTTTAAACTCTCTACTCCTAGTTATTTCCTTATCTTCGTGCTCCTCATCTTCGTAACTCCCATTATACACTCCTTAAAAATTTTATTTCCGCAGCTTGAATTTGACTTTCTTCTTATTTACCCCCAACTGGCCATGGCACATGCTTTATATACTAAAAGTTTGCATCGTCTTGGCACCTCTTTTTTCCAAAACAGTTTCCTTACTAACTGGAAGTAACTCTCTGCGATACCAGTATGCCTTGCAATCTCAGCGTCTATTTTACCATCAGCTGAGATTATGCGGCCCAGGTATTTAAACATCTGTGTGTCTACTAGTTCTTCTCCTCTAAGTACAATCTTCGTCCTATTCCCAGACCCCTTCTTCTTCCCATAACCATCACTTAACTTTTGGCAATGCTTATCTCTAGTCCAAATTCTTCCGTATACATTAATTCAATTTCTCCACTTTGTGTTGTACCTCTTCCCATGACTTCCCCCATATGAGTATATATTATTGTTATTTATTGATATTTTCCCTCCCAAGGGGCGGGAAGGCCGATATAGGGCAACAATTCTGCCCTCTGCAGCCTGTACACGTTCAAAGAAACATACAAAGAAACACAAATGTTAAACACAAAAAGCACTGAGGAGAGGACAGAAGAATCATGCTACGTAACGAGAGCAAAAACGTTCAAAAGTCAAAAACGAAAGTCATTATGCTTCACTGGCACTGCGAGGTGCAAGAATAGCAAAAATATATAAATAATATTACTCATATTAACTTGTGTATGTCTGTGATAGCATTCGTTTCCTGTATAAACATTGTTTTCTGATGATTAATCGCTTTAGACAAAGATGTAGTGCCACCTTCTTTTCTTTTCTTTTCCACCCTTTTTGATATTGTTTCATTAATTAATTGCATTCAATATCCTTTTTGAATTTATTACCAAAATTGATTTTTTTAAATTCATTGTTGTCGTAATATTACTATTTCAAATATTTACTTAACTGTAGTTCATTGTTGTGTCTGCATCTATGTAATTAGATTTATTTAGTTGTGCTCCTTTGTAAATCAGTTTTTAACTCAATAGGATAGACGTTAAATAAATAAATACAAATTAAATACATATAAATAGGTCTGTATTTATATCATGTTTCCCCGCACCGATTGAGAGTTAGCTTGTCATGATTGATAACAGTTTGGGTCGGACCCACAATATACGGCAAGTGAAAGCCGCACTGACTTGAATACGATACCAACAGGTTGACAGATTGAAAGTGACGTGTGCAGAATATTGTACCATGTTTGTTTGTAGGTCCAATACGAGTGCAAACAAATATATTCATATTTATCCAATGTAACCTCAAATTATTTTACCTAGGCTTGAGACGAACTAAAAAAACGAAGTATTATTATTCTGAATTATAATAGTGTTATTTAGATAAAACTTTTAAATGTCTCGCTACCCGTTGATGACATTTTATATTTATCGGGTTGTTTCGTAGCGGCGGTAGTGATATCTTTCTGTCGACGTTTCGAAGACCATGTTATCTTCTTCTTCAGGACTTGAAATATATTATATATGAAATATAATATTTCAAGTCCTGAAGAAGAAGATAACATGGTCTTCGAAACGTCGACAGAAAGATATCACTACCGCCGCTACGAAACAACCCGATAAATATAAAATGTCAGTGTTATTTAGGTTTAGGATTAGGTTTAATAAATTAATATGTTTAAAGTTTAGACGTCTTTAGCAGGAAAATTACTTTAAATATTTTATTTAAATCAACCCAGAAAAAAAAATCCGACATGACCGGGATTCTGTGATTTCTCGTAATAAATTATAATATTAACATTAACATTAACATTATTATAATCGTAGTACATAGTGTTTTTGCGCACATTAAAAGAAATACAATTCATTAACAACATGTTCCCGTTATTATGTTATCGACAAATTGTGTTATACATACTTGTGATGTTTTGTGTGTTGATTTTGTTGTTGTTGACTCTTGTATGTTGCTTCTATTAATCATTTATTTATTCTAGTTGCATAATGTTTTTCTAAAGGATTTATGTTCGGTTGTTTTTTTATCTTTTGTCACGATTATGGTAAAACGTGAGTAGACCCATGTACAGTCAGGGTCATATATAAATCAAGAGGTCTGAAAGATACCTCTTTCACTGACATCTCGAGGTCAACTCTTGGTGCCATTATTTATATTGCCCTGTGAACTACATTATCGATCGATGGAAGTTCCCTAGAATATTTGATGTTATTAATATTATTTAGGAGGCTTTGAAAGACTCTTGGTCAACAAAATAGTCAATATCTAGAAGGCAGTCAGAAGAAAAATACAATTTTCTCAAAACAAAAGCATAAAACAAACTTTGGTGGTTTGCAAATAAGACTTGACAGCTAAGATAGAATTATTCGAAATTAACTAGAAACTAAGGCAAATATAAGAACTAAGGAATAGTCTTAATGCTATGCCTAGGCCAAGGTATCGATATATAATGCTCTCTTTACGTTCCATGTTATATTTCTTCTTGGCTTGATAGTTTCTCTGGTGAATAGAGAATTTTCCTTTGACATTATCAGCCATGTTTTCTTATTTATGTCGACAATGCAGTTCACAGGGCGATATAAATAATGACAGCAAGAGTTGACCGGGAGATGTTGGTGGAAGAGGTATCTTTCAGACCTCTTGATTTATATATGACCCTGACTGTACCAATGAGTTTAGAATACTCAATGCTTGTACCCTCAGACAAAAGTCAACTGAATATTGCCAGCGTTCACAAGGATACTTTTTCCTTATATGGGCTCCCCATTACATACTTTGTTTTGTAGAAATATTATGTTCTTGTTTTTGAGGGGAAAGAACTAAATAAATGAATGAAATACTTATCATTACTATTGGAGATTCGTGTTCTGTTTTACATCGCTACAGTTTCACATTTCTCGGGTAGCACTTTTTATATTTGTGAATAATAATGTAACAATGAGCAGGATTTTTCTACTTTTTACCTCTATTTTTTCTGATTCTCTTACATATTTTGACTCGTCTTCCCTAATGCCTATTTTCTATGTGAATGAAAAGTATATTTAATAATTGTCATTCAATTTTATAATAATATTATTTGTTAATGAAATGTATATTTAATATTTGCAAAAAATGTTATTTTGTGTATTATTTACACTAGTATTTCGAAATTTGAGTGGTTCAATAACTAGGAAGCTTCGCAAAGGCTTTTTCAGGCGCGTTGTTGGATGAGCGTAATTGGTGCATTGAGCTGCAATTTGAGCGCAATCGAAAAATTTCACACGAATATATTAATTCATAAACTTAAGGTTCTGTGAAAAAATCATTACAATCGGTTAAAGCATGAAAGTAGTGTTATAAGTCGAAAAAATTTAAAAATCGAAAACAATCGTAGAATTGCGATTTTTATGAGAAATTTTTTTTCGATTGCGCTCAAAAAACGTGGCAGTATCTAAGTTCAGTCATCGCAATTAGAGTGTCGGTTTAGTCGGAATCGTATTAACAAACACACAAAAATACAAACAGAAAGAAAGAAAGAAAGAAAAAAAAAAAGAAAGAAAGAAAGAAAGAAAGAAAGAAAAAGAAAGAAAGAAAGAAAGAAAGAAAGAAAGAAAGAAAGAAAGAAAGAAAGAAAGAAAAAGAAAAAGATTCCGGATTTTTTTTTCTCCACTGTAGTGAAATGGAATCTTCACTTTTCTCATCCAATTATTTTTGTTCATAGTTATTGTCAATTGTTTTTTTTATTTTTTATTTTAAGATACCTTCTGGGCAGCCTGCCCAGGGTGCAATGCATGCCCCCATGCTGGTTTAGTACAGCTTTCAGTCAGGATTGCCGGTGGTGGGACTCGAGCCCGCGACCTATAGATTCAACGTCTCACACGTTACATGGTGGCATCGAGCCGCGCACCAGTCTGTTGAGAGGATGTACATTAAAACTAAATGAAATGAATATATGATTGCCGCATCGCCGCATTGTAATCAACAGCATTTCCGTTCAACCTCATTATACAAACTTACAAATTAAAGACATCTTCACTTTCGTCTATTTCGAAAGTGAAATTCGTGTACTTATACTCACAATCGATTACTCACATACACATACGCATAATATAATAGTCATCATCATCTTCTTTATCGTCATCGAAATCTGTCGAGTCATCTAGTCGGAGAGAAAAAGTGAAATGGCTTGTTTCTCATTTTGACGTGAAAGTAAGAGCCCCCCCCCCTGCATTCTTCTCGGTTTCGATTTAGACCGGCCGGACGGGAGAAATGTAGGCCTCGTCGTTTTCACCGTCAAAGAGTTGTTTGTTGTTCTCCCCTGAGGTAAGTGAGATCGACTCTGAAGTAAACATTGGCCGGGCATTCTCAACCATATGCCCTACAAAAGAGGAATATATTGCAAACAATGTTTTTTTTTTTTTTTGGTTGGGGGGATTTTGGGATTTTTTTCATTTTTTCATATCATTCAATTTTTATATCATGATGATGATGTATGATGTATGATATGAAAGTCAGTTTTAATCAAGTGTAGTTTTAACAGTTTTAACATTTTTGTATCATACATTTGTTTAATTTTAGGGTTTCATGATGTGGGTGGGGGTGGGGGAGATGAAAAAATATAGTAATTATAATAATAAGAATAATGAATATAAGGTTTGAGGACATTATTATTGAATGATAGCAATTGTCATAAAAGTATGCTTTGACTGGGGATCGAACCCAGAACCTCTGGCTTAACGCGCCATATTGGATTGGATTGGATATTGCTTAACGTCTCATATTTATGCACTTTGGCTAATCGAGACGAAGGGAGGGACGTAAGGGGCGACGCGGGGGACAAGGGTGGACAGGCCTGTGCTGGTCAGAACCAGCCACAAGCGTATGGGGAGGGCAGGAGTTCCCCTATAGCTCTAACCAATAGGGAATATTCCACTTCCGCCAAATACTGTACGAATAGATTTTTTAGAAGAAGTATTTCGTCCGATTACAAATATGTACTTTGTTTTTCCGTGAAATAATAATCCAGTGATTTATAGCCGTTTTAAAAGCAGCACTTTTTTAAAGCGGCAAAAACGACTGTGACGTCAGAACTGTGTTGATCCAACGCCGTCTGGATAAACATACATCCAGACCAAAGATGTTGGAATAGTATTATAGTAGGATCGAGATATACATCAAGACGGCGGTGTTTTAAACAAAGCAGCGCCTAGCGTAGCCTACAGTAATGTAAACAGATGGCGGACATTTTACATTTAACGCCTAGCCAGAAAACGAGAAAAGTTGACATTGCAATCAAAAAACAAAACTGAAACAGTCCTAGGTCTAGGCCTAGACGTAGAAAATTATTTATAATACAACAGTCCAGGCCAATCGTTCCTGTAGGATATAGGCATTGGTATGTGAATACTAAAATTACTCACTTGACAAGCCCTTGGCTTAGCTTGCCAACCCTAACCTGCACTTCCGTGTTCTGACACACATCCCGCACAAAAACCTTACTTTGATCACTAATTAAAGCCTATTGTAGATAAAGAATAGCATGATAGTTCTAGGCTGTGCAAAAATTCAAGACAAAATGCTTGTTACTCTTTATCACAATGATCTCGCGAAATCTCCTGTCACATACGAAAAAAGAAAAACAAAAGACGGTGAAAATGTACATCCCTGTGGAGTTGTTTGTGTTGAGCGGATGGGCGAGCACCGCCGTCTGTATGTAAATAATATGTACAAATATACGTACATTTAGTTTCCAATTGGCCTTGACTCAACACAGTTATGACGTAGTACCGTCCAAAGATGGCGCACGCTCGTTTTTGGCGCGCAAACTGGGGGTCCAATTTACTTCTTGTTTAAATTACACAAAAAACATTTTTTTAAATAAAAAAAAGTGCAGTGACTATTAAGACATGAATAAGAATTAAAATAAAATATAAAATATTAAGTGGAATATTCCCTATTGGCTTGTTCACTGCGACTTTTACTCACCACGCTGCGCTATTGTACTAACCCCCCACCGCCGTCTGGATGCCTGTAAAGGCGGATGTAGAGTGTAGACGGCGGTGATAGCCCAACTTGCGGGTGTCATGGCTGCTCATAGCTGTCAGCAGCCTACTGTTTTTACTGTAAGTTTGCATAGTTTTATGTTGAAAGCAAAATGCCCAATTGCTGTGTGTATTCGTGTAAGGAGAGAGGAGGGCATACTGTCGTGTTTATTACTACTAATAAATACAATCACACAAAATATACTGACAATGTGTCTTTATTCGGCCTCCTGCCTACGTAACCTCTCTCATGTCAACAAATCAACACTGGCTAGGACTAAGCCCTAGGCTTTGCTGAGGGGTATGCAGTTAGGGCCTAGGCCTATACTTGCTAATTTATAATACCATGATATTGATATGCCTTGATATGCCTAGGTCTAATCTCAATAACAGTGCTAGGCCCCAGGTTTAGACTTCACCGGCGCCATGCGCTTTCAGCTCTTATTTTAATTTTCCTATCGTTCACGTTTTCATTGTTTAAAAGTTTAAACAAACAAAATATGCTATTGGATAAAATTACTTGAAATAGGCCGTACGACTACTTACGTAAAACTATTGATTAAAGAAGGAATGGTAAAACAACGTAAACAAACAATCGAGGAAGCATACAGATTTGACAATGCAGAGCCTGCTATACAAAGTTTATTTCAAACACCGCCACGGTCTTAGGGCAGGGTCCACTAGATACTTAACAAGCAGCTCGGAATAAGTATCTAGTGGACCCTGGTTTTGGGGGTTAGTGCAGTGGCGCGATCTGCGCGGAGCTTTGCGTGAACAAGCCAATTGAGCTATCAAGACACAAGACAAACCTTTATTAAATTTCTATTTGTTGTGACTGTTGACATCCATGATATGAATCGTACAGAAGACTGCAATGTAGCTGTCTTTACTGAAAGAACACATAGAAAAATCCAATCACATGGATGTCAACAGTCACAACAAATAGCAACTTAAAGGGGCTAAAAAACTCAAAAATTATTTTTTACCACGTGATCTATAGCACTACACAATAGCAATAGCAATACTACACTTAAATGACCGTTTAAAAAATTATATCTTGTAACTGTGATTTACCACGAATTCTTTAATTATTTTGATCCAGAAATTGGCGAAAATTGGTGTTTTGGAAAATTTCCTAAATCGGCTTTAACCTGCTTTTTTTTCGGTCCACATAGATACTAGAGCATAGTACCAATCTTAAATGCCCCTTTATAACATCGTGTCTTGAAACTGTGCCCAAATATACCGTCAAACACGCAAAAATATAAAGAATTTACAGAAAAAGACGGTAGATACGCCAATAATGGCCAATATTTTTTTGGACAAAAATCCTCCAAGGTCACGGGGCTTAAAAGATCGTACCCCATGTTATTTTCTTATGGGATGATTTTTGCCGATGCGGACCTAAAGTAGAGGGAAATTGAGGCAGCTAGAGCACCAACCGTGGGACCAGAGTGGATCCAAGATGGCGGCGATTGATCCTCGTCATTTCCGGTCACGTGCCAGGCCCGCCATCCTTGTTCCGGCCGCCATCTCTGTTTCCGCGTCGCCATCCTTGTTTCCGGCCGCCATTTTGTTTACGGTCCGTGTTTCCGTCCGCCATTTTGAATTTCACAGCCGCTAATTCGTCCGACATTTTTGATTTTACAGTCGCCATTTTGTCCGCCATTAGAAATTTCCGCCAGCCATTTTGAATTTTCAGCAGCCATTTTAACCGCCATTTATTTCCGATCGCATTTAGCTTCTGCCGCCATCTGGCCGCCATTTTTGTCTCAGCACGACATTTAGGGGCGACCGCCATTCTGGCCGCCATTTTTGTTCGAGCGCCATTTTAGTTTAGCTGCCATCGTGGTCGCCATGTAGGTCGAGGCGCCAGTTTAGCTCTGCCGCCATTTAGTTTCGTCATCATCTTTGGCGTGTCCTCGTCACCCATTTTCGAAATTTTCAAATATCGCGCCACTTCTTGGCGTTCCGCGCGCTCCGCCGCAGCTTCTATGTAATACCATTTGTGTACTTTGAAGTTTCACAGATTAATATTATTTTTAAATTAGTATTTTATTTTTATGATTTTAATATTGAAAAGGAAAAAAAGTCGACAGTTTGCTCGGGGCTCGAACCATGAGGCGTCCTCGCTCGCGACGACCTTGTAGTTACTAGCTCATCGCGTTAAACCGCGCGGCTTACCGAGAAATATGCATAGCAATAGATAATTGTTGATACTTATTAATAGTTCAGAATTAAACCACGCCTCCTCATGACGTCACAGGCTACTACTAATAGATTCTGTTAAGTGTTTTCAACTTCGGCGAACCGTAGTATTCAATAGCTATGAGTCTGTGGATCCGACCCACGTGATCTAAACACCAATTGAGGCCTAAGCAGTCACGACCCGCGCTTTTTTCAAAATTGTGACAGTAGGGTTAAGCACCAACCAAGCCATAACTCGCGGTTATTCAAATTAGCATACGGTGATCCCAACCCACGTGATCCTTAAAAACACAATGAGGAATATATGGTGACATGACCGCGCTTTTTTTCAAATTTGGATAAGGCTTAAGCATCAGGTCATAGCCTGCGGTATTCGAAATAGCATACTGTGGAATCCAAAATGACGCTCACGGCCTGCGTTGATTTTTCAAAAATTTACTCAAAAGGGCATTACCGTCAAGTCATAACCCACAGTATTCAATGTGGCAAAAGAGGCATAACCACCCGGGTCATAACCCCACGATTATTCAAATAGCATTCCTGCGGAATCAAATATCGTAGGGTTAAAACAACATGACGGTAGCCAAAAATGTCAAAACTTTTTAAATTTCTTAATGATAAACGGTCACCACTCCGCGGAGGAATAACGTCAATATTCCCAAGTCTCGATAAACCCTCAGTATTTAAATAGAACTTCCGCGGAATCGAAATGTCGTAGCTTAGACAACCATAACCTATCAATGCAAAATTTTAAAATTTCTTCAATCGAGTTGCATGAAATAGCTTCGCGCTGACAGTCCATACATTGAAAATACAAACGTCAAGCCAAGAAATATCTGTTTCTCATAAATCTGCATTATTATTGCATTATAGAAAAGTCAGCATTTTTATATGTTTGTTCACCGGCAGGAAATAATAAGAGATTGCATTCATAGACAAGTTTAAAATTGAATATGTCCATCATTCTATCTACATGAATAGGGTCCTGGTGTGAAAACCCTTGTGGGATAAGGTATATAGGAATAAAATCATTATACCACTATGCAAATAATTTTACACTTTTATTGATAAAATCGTTGAGGTAAACAATAAAATTAGTATTAAAATTTGTTAATTTTTAAATAATATATGATTATCGTATGTATTCCTTTTGTTAGCGGATTTCCTTTTTTTATTTTTTTTTTTTTTTCTTATTTTAATTTCAACGTAACGAATTAAATTGAAATGTTAAAGTAGCGAAACACACCCCAGGTCCTTCATCTGATGTTAAATACATATTTTTTATTATTATTATATTATTATTATTATTATTTTATTATTATGATTATATTGAAAGCAATATTCAACGAAATCAATAATTTGTTAGTTATCTCATGAACAATAGCTTTCAAAAATTGCAATTATTATTCATTCTTTACCACGAGCATGTCCCACCTAGCTCTGGATTTCGGTTGTAGATCACGCTTCAGCTTACTTATACTGAGTGGTCCACTATTAAAAACATTTATTTATTATTTTATAGATTGAATCAAAACTTTGTATAAGATAAAATTGTAGGGATATTAAAAATTTTCACAAAGCGAAATTTAAGTATTTATTGAACGTATAGTAAACAAACAACGAATATTTTTACAGCGTGAAACATAAAACCGCACATATACATTCCGTTATAAAATACTCGTGTTCAGGATACCATTCTTTAAAACCCTTATCACGCTTCAATTCTAATTTTAGAAAAGCACTACCAATACACAAAGCTAACCCCCCGCTAGCGTTTCTTTAATGCTATTTTATACAAATTTCACAAAAGTATTATACAATAGATGAAGTAGTACAGTTTACACAAATTTTTCTTGAACAAACTACTTTACAAATAAATATAAGTATTCATAAAAGAGAATTCAAACTAGCACTTAAATCATTGTATTTTTATAATTCACCGCGTACATAATAATATGGTGTCTTTAAAATAAATATTTTTATTCACTCACTTCGTCCATTAATTTTAAAAGGTCGCTTTACGATTTAAAAGTACATACTATAAAAATTCGCAAATATTTTGTTTTGTTTCGAGCGTAGAAACTTTGTCATAGTGTTACAATCATTAAATCATAAATCTCAAATAAGAGAGATAGGAAATAGATAAATCATTAAGTTACTGGAAATAATTGTATCCGCGCAAAGTGTTTAAATTTTCTCACAAAACAAATATGATATGTTATTGTAAAAATTGAATACATTTTATCAATTTTCTCACGTGAAATCGACAAGTTGTTATTTACAAGTTACGTTTTACTTGTCATTAGCATTGAAAATGTTTTATAAGCTACAACAATAAAATAACATCATACTTCATGCCACAGCTATAAATAGATAAATAGGTCTTATGGTAACTATGAGGCAAACGGATGTTTTCAAGGATAAATAACTTTCGGGTAATTTCTTCACAATGGGGATCGATATTTTTTAACAATCTCAAGATGATATTTTGTAGCATTACATCGATCACTCTCGGCTGTTATATTGAAGTGGCAAACATTGCTACCATCAGTTATACTAAGTTATAAAAACATTTTGCTTCGTTTTTCGTATTCTTCAGAAGCTATGCTATTTCTTACAAAAATATATATTACACCAAAGACTTATCCACTATGTGAGAAAAAAAAGTTTTGTTTGCGCAAACTTGCATTTAATAATAAATCGAAGAAAGTAAATAGTATACTTATTATATTCAGTAGTAAAAGAAATACCAATCAATAACAATTATTGATAGAGTAATAAAATTCGCTATTCAACATTAACTTCTTGTTACTAAAATAAGTCTAATACACGTATACTGAGTGCATCTACTATCAAGTATTTAAAAAGTAGATGCCACCACGTTTAATTACAAAACAACAAACTCTACACGTACTATTTATATTTTAACGTTACTCGAAAAGATTAAATACCAAAAGAATCGCATTTTAAATAAAGACTACTTTGTTAGATATTTTTACTGCAATAAGCTACTTTATCAAATAATGAAATTCTAATAGAAGTATTTATAGTTGAAATGTAATAATTTACATACTCTTCAACATCGTAAGCAATGTAACATTTTTTGAAAAGTTATTCTCAACCATTGCCATATACTACAATGGTTTTCTATTTCAAAATTGACGGTTAAAAGCTACGAATGTCACAAGTTTCTTAACATTTATATTTGAAGATAAAAATTAATGAAGACTAATACGTATTCCAACTTCTTGATAGTTACTCTTATTAGTAATATTCACTTATTGCTTAAATTTACAAAATGTTTTTCTGCTTGGTTTAATACTTTCACACACGTAGTCAGCAATAAATATATTGTCTTATCTCAAAAGTGTTCTGACTACAACAAAATAAAACCAAACCGCGACTCAAGTCAAAAAATCTAGAATTATAGATGCTTCATAAAACAACATCTCAAGTACATATTCATGAAACATAATTCGTTACACGAATTTTCATTTACTGATGTTTATTCGCGAAATATAATAAATATATTTTGTTCAAAATGATTTATTTCGATGAGTACTCATGACAGTAAAATCAAATATGTCTGAAACACTGAAATTTAAGTTCGCACAAAAAACACACTAAATTTTATATATGTAAAATAATCTCCACAGTATCGGAGTAAATTACTAAATGTCCCAACTCCTAATTTAATTTTTTCACTAAACCTTATCCGTTTTTAAAAATAGTTTTATACTTCCGTGTATTTTATGCATTCGATTAATAACACTTTATTTTCAATTACTTAGGAGGGGGGTAACCTAAATATGCTTCTTCTTGAAAAAGGAAATTTTGATTCTATACCAATCTCACTTAATTTATTTCCATCCCATTCAAGATGATTCAACACTAAACGGTTTTTTCTAGAGTCCTGTATATTTGACAATGGTGATAAAATGAAAAATCAGTATTTACCAGTTTAGTCCATATTCGATACGAAAGAACACCTCTTTTAAAGTGTTTAGTTGCAGTTTTCAATCAAATTAAAAAAATACACTATTCTGTTTTAAAAAATTTTAGTACGTTTTAAAATTGTTTTCTCACTTTAAGCAAAACTAAAAAAAAACGACCAGATCAAAGATTCCATCTCATGGTCGGAGTGAGCTCTAACCAAATAGAGAATGCTTGTCGTTTACAGATAATTGTGATCATTTTGATCATTTCTTTTCTCAAGATACAGCTATAAAAAGTAGAGAATTATAAACTTACCAAACCCTTGGAAAAAAAGTCATGATCAATTGATGCTTTCGAGGAGCGTTATGCCATGGAAAATTCAAGAAATCATATATAAAATTAAAAGTCAACATTACTAAAAAATCTAGACAATGATAGCACTGAAATATAAAAAGAATAATACTTTTAACAACATCAGTAACGTTTTTCCCCTAAATAAGAAAGTATAATGTGGAAAGAAAGGAATCAACGATACAATACATCAATTAGAAATATATGGGTTAATTACAATTTAAATTTAAAACTGTTAAAAACAAAATATTAGGATTTAAGCAAATACACACCGTTCGTATTTACGTTCAAGTAAAATAAATATGTATTAAAAGCATTTAAAAAAGGTAGCAAAGTCACGTCATGTAGCATCGTCAAGATTAGTTTTTTAGCATGATTTCTACACCAATCAATCTACGAAAGGGTATGTCTATGATGTTTTCAAAAAATATTAATTTAACAAGGACACAGCTTTACTTTGTCTTATGTATAATTAAAAAGAAATAAATAGAAATAGACCACTATCTAGTTGTATCAACATATAGCTTGGTCGTAAATTTTGGTAAACTTTACGTTTATAAGAGTATCTTATGTTACATTGTACTACATTCGAAAAGCGATAAAACACACATCACATGGAAGAAAGAAGATGTGATATTTACTTACTTAATATTGGCCTTCTCCGGAAAGGGCTTACATCTATTAAAAAAAAAAAAAATAAACAACGGAGTGACGTATTTATGCCCATTTTCGTCCAAACAACTCTGGTAGTGTTACACTCTAAACGTGCAAATCAAGAGAGTGAGCACATCAAAAATATTTTTTTAAGAAGTGGCATTTTATAAAGTTATGATCTCTCAAAGTTTAATAAATTATTATCTATTTCTTAAATACAAAGTTACGTCTTATTTTTAAATAAAAGTCTTGGTTTTAAGAAAGTTTATGTAATCTAACACGAAAAAATAGGTCTTTCTTTAACAATGGACCAACTGCTCATCAACCCACGTTGCCTATTAAAAGATCTTTAAAAAGTCGAAACCTTCCCGTATTGCATTGTTTTAAAAACCACGATAAAGTTCTTTCATCCACTGTATTACATACTGTGTTTACTTTATAATATTTTTGAAGGATGGTAATTCAAAGTTTTAACATATTACGTATCCTAAATAAAAGTTAAATAGTTATGAAATCTACTTTCTAAAAATAGTCTGAAAAGAAACTCTGTCAGTTAAAGAAAAATATGGAATACCTTTGCAATTGTAAACATTTTTGTACATGATCTTACATCTGTGTACGGTTTAAAATGTAGAGAAAACACTAAATTTTATACAAATGAATATGATGTAAATCTGCGAGGATTGACAAAAAAACATGTGACACTAAGGATAATTTTTAGAACGAGATCGTACTTTTTAAACACAAATTATCCATAAAATTATACTTGGACGAGAACCTAAAAATACACTATAAAGGGTAAAACGGTATTTTTGACGTTCAATGTTCACACTAAACCAGGGCTAACAAGTCTGAAACACTCTACTCTTGTATTACTGACGTCCTCATTAATATATCAAGTTAAACTAGAGCGATATGAACTCACCTTCTCTTTGATAGCAATCTTTTAACAAATAACTTCGCCGGGAGCGATTCAAAGATGGTAATTAAAGTAGATGAGATCCTATAAGATAAAAAATGACTAAATATTAACAAGTAATTGATTCACATTGGATGAATATAAGCATTATGTTGATCTATAGATGAGATTGAGGATGTAGCGGTATAAGGGTAAGGACTTATTTATTTATTGTCTATCTATTCAGTTAACAAAACAGATAAACAAAGGGAACAACGAAATAAAAATATTTGGAAAAAAGTAAATTACAACAACAATGCATTAAAAACAACAACTTTTAACAAATTCCAAAAAGAATATTAAATGGCATTAAATTAATAATTCCAAATTTACAAAAAAAAAGGTTGGATGGGGATAAAAAAGACAAAAAAGAAAAGAAAAAAAGGGAAAAGAAAGAAAGAAAAGAAAAGGAAAAAGAAAAAAAAAGAAAAGAAAAAAGAAAGGGGAGAAAAAAAAAAGAAAGACAAATACAAGGAAGAAAAAGAAAAGAAAAGAAAAGAAAATAAAAGTAAAGTAAAGTAAAGTAAAGTAAAGTACTATAGATTTAAAGTAAAGTAAAGTAAAGTAAAGTAAAGTAAAGTAAAAGTAAAGAAAAGAAAAGCAAAGGGGGGTGGCGGAGGGGGAAACAAGGGAAAAGAAAAAAAAAGGGAAAAGAAAAAGAAAAGGGAAAAGAAAAGAAAAAGTAAAGTAAATGTAAAGGTAAAGTAAAGTAAAGTAAAGTAAAGTAAAGTACAAGTAAAGCTAAAGTAAAAGTAACGATAACGTAAAGTAAAGTAAAGTAAGTAAAGTAAAGTAAAAGTAAAGTTAAAAAGTAAGTTAAAGGTAAGTAAAGTAAAGTAAAGCTAAAAGTAAAGTAAAAGTTAAGACCATAAAGAAGACACGTCGCGCGACACATAAACATTATTAAAGAAAAAAGAAAAATCCTTGTATTAGTCGAACACCACTCAAAAAACGAAATATAAGGTTTACCATAACTCATTTAACATCATATCCCCCCAACAGGGGGAGTTATCAAACTTTCGCGGAGAAACCCCCGACCGCGAATCTGCCTTCTTTTAAATTAAATTAAACATTTTAGTTGAGAGGGTGGTGTGTGTGTGGGAAGTGAGGTGAGGATAATTACAATTAACTGTAGACAAGTGATAGAATCTTCAATTCAACAAAAAAAAAAAAAAAATGCAAGTGGTTTCATTATTTTATCTAGTATAACTTAATAGTAAAGGAATTTACTAGCTTTAATGTTTGTGAAAGAAAAAGTTTTAAAGGGATACTTGGAGGCCATATTGACAATTAGAATAGTAGGAGACAGTAAAAAAGTTTGAAATAAATATAATTTTTTTCCACCCCAGACGATTTACCCATACACACATTGAGGGTATACCTGTAATCAATGCAATCATATCTTCTATAAAATATAGTAATAATATAAAAAATAATAATAATTTATAAATTCTAATGATCGATCAAGTTGTTTAAAATACACCAATAGTGCAATTTTCTATTTCTTTTTCTTTCTTTTCTTTTCTTTGTCTTTTTCTTTTCTTTTCTTTTTTTTTCCTTTTTTTTTTTCTTTTCTTTTCTTTTTCTACCTTTCTTTTGCTTTCTTTTCTTTTCTTTCTTTTCTTTCGTTTTTTTCTTTTTGATCCCCCCAACCACCCGTTTTTTAAAATATTGAATTATAATTTAACTGCATTTAATATTTACTTTTTGAATTTGTTAAAAGTTGTTGTGTTGAACTGCATTGTTGGTAATATTATTTTTCAAATATTTATTATTTTCGGTGTTCACCTTTGTTAATCTGTTTTTTAACTGAATAGGACTAGACAATAAAATAAATAAGGTCATTACACATTATAACCGCTTATCATCCTAATCATATATATCAACATAACGCTATATATCATCCAATGTGAATCAATTACTTGTTTTAATATTTAGTCATTTTTTTGATCTTATAGAGAAAAAAAATATCATCTAACATAATTACCACTTGGATCGCTCCCGCGAAGTTCATTTGTTAAAAGTTGCTATGCCAAAGACGACCCGGTGAGTTAATATCCTCTAGTTTACTTGATATTAATGAGGACAATCCAGTACTCAAAGTATAGTTGTTTCAACTTGTTAGCCTGGTTAGTGTGAACATGGAACGTCAAAAAATACAGTTTTACCCTTATAAGTGTATTTTAGTTCTCGTCCAAGTATAATTTTATGAAGTAATTGTGTTTAAAGAGTACGATCTCGTTCTAACAATATCCCTAGTGTCAAACTGTTTTTGTCAATCCTCGCAGATTTACATCATTTCATTTATAAAATTAAAATTTCTCTCATTTTAACCGTAAACAGATGGTAGATCATGTACAAAATTGTAACACAATTTCAAAAGGTATTCCTATATTTTCTTTAACTGGACAGATTTTCTTTTCAGAACTATTTTTAGAAAGTCGATTTCATAAACTTTAACTTGGTATTTTAGGATACGTAATATTTAAAACTTTGAATACCATCCTGTACAAATATTAGCAAAGTAAACACAGTCTGTTAATACAGTGCGATGAGAACTTATCAGGGGTTCTTAACAATGCAATACGGGGAAGGTGTCACTTTGTAAAGAGCTTTAATACGTTCAACGTGGGTGATGAGCAGTTGAGGACATGTTAAAGAAAAGACCCAATTTTTTCGGTTTAGATTACATAAACGTTCTTAAAACAAGACTTATTTAAAACTAAGAATAAGGATTGTAATTTAAGACTAGATAATATTTTATTAACTTTGATAGATCATACATTTATAAAAGCACTTCTTAAAAATTATTTTTGATTGCTCACTCTCTTGATTGCACGCTTAGCGAGTACAGCTACAATGGGTTGTTTGCGAAAATGGCATAAATAGACACCCGTTATTATTTTTTTAAATCGATGTAAACACTTTCCGGAAAGGCCCAATATTAAGTAAGAAAATATATCACATCTCTTCCATGTGATGTGTGTTTATCGCTTTCAGAAGTAGTGTAAAATGTAAAATAAATGACTTCTTATAAAACGTTAAAGTTTACAAAAAATGAACCAAGCTATGAATGTTGATACAACTATATAGTGTATATTTCTTTTATTTCTTTTTAAATATTACAAAGACAAAGGAAAGGTTCCTTGTTAAAATTAATATATTTGAAAACAGCATAGACATACCCTTTCGTAGATTGATGGTGTAGAAATCATGCTAAAATAATCGTTGACGATGCTACAGACGTGGACTTGCTACCTTTTAAATGGCGTTTATTACCATATTTATTTACTTGACGTAAATACAGAACGGTGGATTTGCTTAAAATCCTAATATTTGTTTAACATTTTAAATTTTGAAATTTATGAACCAATATTATTTCAATTGATGTATTGTATAGGGATTCCTTTCTTTACATTATACTTTCTTATTTAGGGAAAAACGTTAATGATGTGTAAAAGTATTATTCTTTTTATAGTTCCAGTGCTATCATAGTCTAGATTTTTAGTAAATGTTGAATTTTAATTTTAGTATATGATTTATTGATTCATGCCATAACGCTCTCGAAAGCATCCATTATCATACCTTTTTCTCAGGGTTAGGTAAGTTATAATTTACTTTAAAGCTATTCTGACAGAAAGAAATGATCAGAAATATGATCACAATTATCTGTAAACACAAACATTCTCTAATTTGGTTAGAGTCACTCCGAACCTGAAATGGAATATTTGATCTGTATTTACTTTTGATTTGCTTTAAAGTGAGAAAAACATTTTAAAACGTACTAATTTTTTTAAAACAAATATTGTATTTTTAATTTGAAGTTGAAAAATGAATCTAAACACACACACTTAAAAGAAGGTGTTCTTTCTTATCGAATATTGGAAAACTAAACTTTGGAAAATTACTGAAATTTCATTTTATCCCCGATTTGTCAATATACCGGACTCTAGGGGAAAAACCGTTTAGTTGAATCATCTGAATGGGTGGAATAAAATACGTGAGATTGTATAGAATCAAAATTTCTTCAAGAAAGAAGCATATTTAGGTTACCCCCCTCCTAAAGTAATTGAAAATAAAGTGTTATTATCATGCATTAAAAATACACGGAACAGTATAAAAACTATTTTTTAAAAAAAACGAGAAGGGTTTAGTGGAAAAATTAAATTAGGAGTTTGGGACATTTAGTTAATGACTCCGCTCCGGGATATTTATTTGTACATATATAAAATTTGAGTGTGTTTTTGTGCGACAACTTAAATTTCAGTGTTTCAGACTATTTATTTTACTGTCAATGAGTACTCTCCGAAAAATCATTTTGAACAAAATATATTTATTATATTCGCGAATAAAACATCGGAAATGAAAATTGCGTGTAACTATTATGTTTTTCAATGAATATGTTACTTGAGATGTTTTGTTTATGAAGAATACTATTAATTCTAATTTGTACTTGAGTCGCGTTGGTTTTATTAGTTTGTAGTCAGACACTTGTGAGATAAGACACAATAGATTTATTTGCGACTACGTTGTGTGAAAAGTATTAAACAAGCAAAACATTTGTTGTAAGCAATCAAGTGAATATTACTAATAGAGTAAACTATCAAGAATGATAGCGTAAGTAGTCTCAATTTTGATCTTCAAAATAAATGTTATGAAACTTGTACATCGTAGCTTTACTCAATTTTAAAATAGAAAAAACAGTGTAGGTATATGGAATGTTTTGAGAATAATTCAAAAAACATGTGTACATTGCTTACGAACTGGTGTGAAGAGTAGGTTAAATTATTACCATTTAAACTATAAATACTTTATAGAATGCAGATTGATAAAGTAGCTTTATTGCAGTAAAAAGAATCTAACAAAGTAGTTTTATTTAAAATCGAGATTCTTTTATTTAATCTTCGATAACGTTTTAAAATATTAATATTACGTTTAGAGTCGCTGGTTTGTAATTAAACGTTGGTGGAATACTTTTAAATAATTTATAGTAGATGAATCAGTACGGTATTAGGACTTATTTTAGTAAGGAATGTTAATGTTGACTAGCGATTATTAACTCTAACAAATAATGTTATTGATATCGGTATCGTCTTTAATACTGAATATTAATCGTATACTTATTACTTATCCTTCGATTATTATTAAAGGCAGTTGAGAAAAACAAAACTTTTTTTTCTCAACAAGTGCGTAAGTATGTGTAATATCTATTTTTGTAAGAATAAATAGCTCAATGAAGAATACAAAAACGAAAGCAAATGTTTTTATAAACTCCTATACTCTAAGGATGGTAGCAAAACATGTTTGACACTTAAAATAAACAGCGAGAGTGATCATGTTAATGCTACAAAATATCATCTTGAGATGTGTTAAAAAATATACGAGTCACATTGTGAAAGAAATTTACCGAAAGTTATTTAT
This sequence comes from Sweltsa coloradensis, assembly GCA_024449915.1. Taxonomy (NCBI): domain Eukaryota; kingdom Metazoa; phylum Arthropoda; class Insecta; order Plecoptera; family Chloroperlidae; genus Sweltsa; species Sweltsa coloradensis. Next base: position 53,018 of record JAMZAV010002828.1, on the reverse strand, counting down.
CTTAAACCATCCGTTTGCCTAATAGTTACCATAGACCTATTTATCTATTTATAGCTGTGCATGAAGTATGATTTATTTTATTGTTGTAGGGTTATAACTAGTTTACAAGCTAATGGACAATAAAAACGTACTTGTAAATAAAAACTTTTGGTCGATTCAAGTGAGGACAAACGTGATAAAAATGTCATTCAATTTTTACAAATAACAATAGTGCATAATTTGTTTTGTGAGAAAAATTAAACACTTTGCGCTGATATCAATTTATGGTCCAGGTAACTTAAATGATTTATCTAATTTCCTATCTCTCTTAGTTGATTTAAATGATTTAGTGTATGGTAAACTATGACATAAGTCCTACGGCTCGAACAAAACAAAAAATTTCGAATTTATTGAGGTAATGTACTGTTTAAAAATCGTAAACACCCCATTTAAAATTAAGTGGACGAAGGAATAAAAAGTATTTATTTTAAAGAACAACCATATAATTATTACGCAGGTGAATTAGTAACAAATCAATGATTTAAGTGCTATGTTTTTTGAATTCCTTTTATGACATACTTGATATTTATTTGGTCAAAGTAGGTTGGGTCAGAAAATTGTGTAAAACTGTAATCTCATCTATTTGTATAATACTTTTAGAAAAATTGTATAAATAACATTAAAGAAACGACTAGCGGGGGTTAGCTTTGTGGATTGGGAATTGCTTTTCTAAATTAAATTGAAGCGTGATAATTTTAAATGAATGGTATCTGACCACGATGTATGTTTTTATAACGGAATGTATATATTATGTTCATCGCTTTAAAATATATTCGTTGTTGTTACTATAAGTTCAATAGTATTAATTTCGCTTTGGGGAAAATTTGTTTAATATCAGTACAATTTCTCTTATACAAAGTTTTGACTCAATATAGTAAATACTAAATAAATTGTTTTTAATTAGCGGTGACCATCTCAGTATAATAGTAAACTGAAGCTGACTACAACGAAGCAAATAGCTAGGTGGGACAGGCTCGTGGTTAAAAGAATGAAAATAATTGCATCTATTTTGAAAGTATGTTAGAGATAACTACAACCTCATTGAGTTATTGAATATTGCTTCAATATAAATAATAATAATAATAATAATAATAATAATAATTAATTATTAATATAATAATAATAATAATAATTAATTATATAAATAACATGTGTGTTATACATAAGAGATGAAGCGGACCTTGGTTTACTACTTTACATTTCAATTTAATTCCTACGTTTAAAAAATAAAAGAAAAAAAAAATAAAAATAAAATAAAAAAGGTAAATCACTAACAAGAATAAAATAAGATAATCAGATTATTATTATTAAAATGTAACACAAATTTATACTATTTATGTTTTACCTCAAACCGATTTATCAATAAAAGTGTAAAATGTATTTTGCATAAGTGTTATAATGATTTATTACCCATATCCTTTCCCACAAGGTTATTCAGCAACGGGACTTTCATGTAGAGCGAATGATGACATTTCAAGTTTAAACTGTCTATGGAATGCATATCTCTTATTTCGTGAAATATAAAATGCTGACTTTTCAATTATGGCAATAATAATGCAGAGTGTGATGGAAATACTAGAATATTTCTTGCGACGTTTGGATTTAATGTTATGGGACATGTCAGCGAGAACGCATTTCATGCAACTCGTTTAGAAATTTAAAAAGTGTTTGTCATTTTGATAGGTTATGTTGTTTAAGCCTACGACATTTCGATCCGCGGAATTCTATTTAAATCCGAGGTGTATGAGACTGGGGATTTGAACGGTTAGATCCTCTCCGCGATGGTGGACCGTAATATTAAGGAAAATTTAAAAAGTTGACATTTTGCTACCTCATGTATCTGCTTTAACCCCTACGATATTTGGATTCCGCAGACTATGCTATGTGAATATCGTGGGGTTATGACCTGGTGGTTATGCTGCTTTTGCAAATTTGAATATGTGAGGTAGACTTGACTGGTTAATGCCCTTTTGGTAAATTTGTGAAAAAATAAACGCAGGCCGCTTCGTGACGTCATTTTGGATTCCACAGTATGCCCTATTTCGAATACCCGAGGGGCTCTGACCTGATGCTTCAAGCCCTTATGACTCAAATTTTGAAAAAAGCGCGGGTCATGTACACCTTATTAGTCTTCATTGGGGTTTAAGATCAGCGTGGGTGGATCCAACGTTAGTGTCTATTTTTGAATACGCGCGAGTTATGGCTTGTGTTGGTGCTTTACGCCCTAACTGTCAAAATTTGAAAAAGAACAAGCGAGGTCGTGGACTGTTAGGATCATGGGTGTTTAAGATCAGTGGGTCGGATCCAACAGACTCATAGATAATTGAATAATACGGTCGCGAAGGAAAACACGTTAAACCAGAATCTATTAGTTAATAGCCTGTTTGTGACGATCATGAGGAGGCTGTCGGTTATTCTGAAGCTAGTAGCATAAGGTATCAAACAAGGATCATATTGCATGCATATGTTCTCGAGTAAGCCGCGGAGGTTTGAACGCGATGAGCTGATAATCAAAGGGTCGTCCGAGGACGAAGACGTCATGGTTCGAGTGGCCCCGAGCAAAAATCTGTCGACTTTTGTTCCTTGCAATATTAAACAGATAAATACAATACGAATGTTTAAAAATAATATATTCTGTGAAATTCAAAGTACCAAAATAATGGTTATACGAGCGCGCGGATGCGGAGCGGAACGCCAAGAAGTGGCGCGATAATTTGAAAATTCGAAAAATGGTGCACGAGGACACGGCAAGATGATGGACGCGAGAAAATAAAATGGCGGCAAGAGCTAAAATGGCGCTCGGACCTAAAATGGCGACCAAGGGCGTGGCAAGGCAAAAGACTAAAATGGAGCTGCTGAACCCCGCCAAAAAATGGCGGCCAAGATGGCGGTCGACCTAAAATGGCGGCTGAACAAAAATGGCGGCCAAGATGGCGGCAGAGCTAAAATGGCGACCGGAAATTCAAAATGGCGGACAAAATGGCGGCTGGAAATTCAAAATGGCGGACGGAAACACGTGACCGGAAACAAAATGGCGGCCGGAAACAAGATGGCGACCGGAAACAAGATGGCGACCGGAAACAAGATGGCGGCCGGAAACAAGATGGCGGCTGTCACGTGACCGGAAATACGTCATCGACGCCATATTGGATCCACTTGGATCCACGGTATGGTGCTCTAGCTACCTCAATTTCCCTCTACTGACCTAGCTCGAAAAATGTCATGTTTGACAATTTTTTGGGAGGTCATGGTGGCCCCAATAATTTTTCTGTTAATTGCTAAATTCATTACTAGTTAGCCTGAATGAAATATATTTTTTGAGTTTAGCGGTTCAATACCCCTTTAATGAAAATATGTCTTGTGTGTTGTGTCTCGATGGCTCAATTGTTTAGAGCTATGGCGCGATAAACCAGAGGTTCTGGGTTCGATCCCCAGTCGGGACATACTTTTATGACAATTACATAATATTAATATGAAGAATCAGAAACATTCGTTTTTGCTCATCTGTGTTGGCTCTAATGTAATATCTTGCGTTCAACGATATTTTTTACAAGCCGGTATAAATACTATCCCCGTACCGACAAGTGCTAAACATCTCACAACGCAAAGTATTTTAGAAGCACATTTTTAAATTTTTAATTGTGTTATTACAAGTTAAAATAAGCTCATATTAAAACAACTAGATTAAGAGTACACGGGAAGAACGATAGTAGTCAATTTTTTCGCGAAATCGAGATAGTGGTGCCACCTATAGCAGTGTTTTTAACTGTTTCTTTATATCTAGACTGATTGTAGGAAATATCGATACAAGTCCATGAAAATCACCATTTGATTATCATACTTTAAAATGCCAGTTATCTCAGAAGCCAGAAGTATACAAAAGTGACTTGTATCGTTCTTCCCGTCCTTAAACTAAACTTTTATTTAATATTTAATACAATCCAGAAATTAAAAAATCCATCCCGATCGGGGTTCGAACCCGAGTCTCCCACTTTCCGGGTGGACGCCTTAGCCACTAGACCACCGAGACGGTAACTATTCCACCTACGGGAGTGTTTCCCGACTATCCAAATCGAGAAATAAACTTTTATTTGTTTTCATGTAATGTAGTGAATAACTTCATAAGCCGGAAAATTTGAAAATGCGTGTAAAATAGATTCTACTAATAAATAAATATATCACACGAATAATAAAAAGTGAAGTTATGAAATGATGAAGAAGGAAGGGGATTAAAGTAGACAAATTATATAACATGCTTTTTTTTGCTGGTCAGTTTGGAGGGAAAATAACGCTAAAGAAGATATAGCAATATTGTGAACGAACTTGCAAACTTTCCATAACCACAATAACACAGTAAGCAAGTGTCTTAACACTTGATATCTAAAGGTAAATTATTTTTCTGCAATGTCATACCTTGAGGCGTAAAGTATCGTGTAATAACGTATTGTAATTAGGCTAATGTGATCACAAGAGGAAATTGTCGAGGGAAATTAAATGTGTTATTAAATGTTATTAAGTCAAGAGTATAGGTTATGTCTCCGATAGCCTTGAAAAGCATTATAGGATTACTTATTTGTTTACGTTATAGAAATAATAACAACGTTACCATAATCACAATTTAATATGTAATTTCGTTCAGTCTGCTGCAGATGATGAAGGTACGCACAGCGTATTGAAATGTCAAGATTTAAACCGAACGCAGCGAAATGACCCGCGATCAGTGGATTGTTACTAGATAATTTATTTTTTATCTAGATAAATCCATCTATACGTGTATATCTAGATAATATAAGATTATGATAAAAATATCTAGATAATTTTACATAGATAAAGGATAATGGACTATTGAGATTGAAGTGTTTCTCGACAAGATATTATTTTTCACAACAGTTTGATGAGCTACTTTCACCACCATCTTCATACGGAACTGTGAAAAAGATAAGAGCAAACTAGTTAAAAGTAGGCCTATTATTAATTTTTTGAAGTTATATTCATTATTATATTACTTCTACATAATTGCTTATTATTACGCAATTTATGTTTTTTAACTAAAAGATTGAAAAGATTAGATAATATGAACTTAATTCTATGTAGATAATAAACAAGATAACAACAACAAGCTTATAGATATAATAATAGTATACAGGTAAATTAAAGCATAAAGTTTGATGATAATAAAATAATACTTTACCATTCAAAAGAACCCCGTCTGGGTCTCAGGGCTGAACCAGTGGCGGAACTTCGTTTCATGGGCCCGCCCGCAAAATTTCTGTGGGGGGTTCCCCTAACAGATATACACATACAAAAGCTCAGTGGATAATTCAGGCTGTTAATCCCTGGGGTGTTATATAGGGACCAAAATAGATAGATAGATCGATAGATCGATATAGATAGATAGACGTCATTTTTGTCCAGGCGGGATAGAGGATAAAATATTATTTATTTTTTTTTTTTTTGGGGGGGGGGCGAAGCCCCCAACAATAGCGCCGCGGGCGAAGAATTTGAAAATCAGATTTTTAGTGAGTTTGTTGCGTGTTAGAAAAAAGTTGTGGGCTGAATGCAATATAAAATTAATGTAGTTTTTGTGTGTTGTTGTTGTGTTGTGGAAGCTAAAAGTTCCTAAATATCCGCTAGATTTCACCTTCAAACCTCTAGATTCCCAAAACGGTAATTTTAGCATTGAAAACAATAATACAATATTTTCGAAACAGGGTGAAAAACTGTTTTTTATACTATTTTTTTAACGGGCCCCCCTAAACTAGCGTGCGTGCCCTGCGGGCGCCTGGTTCCGCCACTGGGCTGAGCGTAAAATTCGAGAGAAGATGCAAATACAATAATATATCGTAAACAAAGCATTACTCTCCGAAACTAGAGGGGAGCTCTGGCAGTCGTTGCGGACGACCACCCGGCGAAGACTAGGAACGAACGATTTGACAAAGACGACAGCGACTTAAAAAACCCATCTGTGCAACACCGGTCTGTCCTCCCCCATATACATAACGACCTAACGGTTGAATCGCCCAGAAAAAACAAAAACATAATAAATACAAATTGGCATTCATTGTCTGTGTTTGTGTATAATGTTGATTTCTATTCATAATTTTCTTATTTTTGTTTCTGCTTTCTCTTTTGATGTTTAGTAATGCTGTGCTTATGCCTTGTTATGATTAATTATTATTAGTTCTGTGTTTTAGCATGGTTGGCGTCCACTGGCTGTGCGCACCTCGAGCTAGTTAGGTGTCCTTTTATCATTGCCGTGATCAGTTTTTGCTGACTGAACAATCATCAATAATTGGATGAGCGAAGCGAAGACTTCAATTTCACTGACCCCCCAAAAAATTTAGCTCGGGTGTTTTTTTTTTTTTGTTTTTTTTTCTGTCTGTTTGTTCGCTCGATTCTGGGCAAACGGCTTATGCGATCTTGATGAAAATTGTAGGGACCTTCGTTTTCTCTGAACTTAGAGGTGTATTGTTTTTGGGTACAATCGAAGAAATATTTCTCATGAATATCGTACTTTTACGTTTTTTTTCGATTTTAGTGCGATTTTTTTCATGACATTTTGGCCGATTCTGACCAAACGGGTAGGGCTACAAACGTTGACATGTCACATGGACTTTAAGGTTATGGTGACGTAGTACATTTTGAAAGAAAAAATTGAAATAGTTAGCCGAATCCATAGAAATAAAGGTTATAATATAAGTTTTTCAATTTTAGTGCGATATTTTCGTCACATTTGGGCCGATTCTGACCCAACGGTGGGGCTACAACGTTCAGATTTCATATGGACATTAAGATTATGGTGATGTAGTACCTTTTGAAAGAAAAAGTTGAAAAAGTTAGCCAGAATCCACAGAAAAAAAGGTTTTAAATATGAGTTTTTTTCAGGTTTATTTAAAACCAATTAACAAGTAACAATAGAAACTTGACAATAATCACCTTCAATGCATTCAAAAAGCACTTGCAAAGAAATAGTGCAAACAAACGAAAAAAACGCAAACAAAAACTTACAAAAAAAAGCTCATCCATCAACGCGGCGGGGCTTTTAGCGTTTTCCTAGTTATATATATTAGTCGAGATTTGTTGTAGCAAATGCCTAAATGGTTATATCAAGATTGAATAGAAGAATGAAGATTTGCGTTCGGTAGATTCTTCCGCGAAAGTTCGATTATTCTCCTATTTGCTGTTCCTGATTTTTGAAAACCTCATATTCGTTTGAGATGGCGTTAGTCTAATAAATCAGTTTTTCCCCTCCTTTTTTTTATTTTTAATTAAAAAAAATTCCCCATCCCCCATTTTTTTTAAATCAAAATTGTCGTTGAAATTGTTGTTGTAACATTACTATTTCAAACTTTATATAATTACAATTCAATATTTTGTCTGCGGTTATGTGATACGTTTTATTTAGTTGTCCTCCTTTGTAAATCAGTTTCTATAATTGAATTGGATAGTCATTAAATAATAAAATAAATAAATACATACATAAGACCATTCCAGAGTGCTTCATTCATCTAGCTAGTCCCACGAACGACATGCGTCTCAAAGCAAAGCAGTGAGTGTATTTTCTCGTCGGTAGGGAACAAGTGCGCGGTGTCTATGATAATTACTTATTTGAACTTTCCCAGGCGTTCAAAGGATACATTCAGAGTTTAAGACGGCGTTAAGAGTACTAAACGGTTTGGATTGTTGTACCCGAAGAAAGTTTATCTCGGTCTCCTGTTTAAGAAACAGATCGTAGAGTGTTTGTTGATATTTTCACTTCTCCTTTTGATCTTTAATGGAACTTCAATGTTAAAATATTGAATTCACAATACTAAAAAGAGGTGATACAATGACTTAACAGCATATATTTGTCACTTACGCCTTTTTGCCATCAACTGCACGGTAGAAGCTTAGAGAAGATTTCTTCTTTTCCCTTCGTAGCCTATATGGATATTAAAACATATTATGTTGAAATTTGATAATAGTATTATTATTTATTTAACATCTATCCTATTCAGTTAAAAAAACTGATTCACAAAGGAGGACAACGAAATAAATTTAATTACATAGATGCAGACACAACAATGAACTAAAGTTAAGTAACTTACATATTATTTAAAATAGTAATATAACAACAACAATACACAATGTCACTTACGCACTTTTGCCATCATATATTATCAAGACACACTTAAACATCTGAGCCTGTTTGTATAATTTCAGTTCGTACGGAATTTTGTCCGGGTTCTACATTAAATTTGTCTACAATACCTGAGCTCGAACGAGTTGTGGTAGGGCTTTAGGTTTACCGTTTAGGTTGTGGAGCATGGCTCGATACCCGCTCCTGGCAATGGTCCACGAAGGGACATCCCTGCCTCATACAGCTGTTACACGGGATTCGAACGGAGGGAGGGTCGTTTGATTGTTCACTGATACAAATTAACTCTTCTTCACTTGCAAATTTATTTCGCGTATGGAAATGTTGAGTGTGTCGCCATCTACCATGTAACTACTGCTTTCACTTCACAGAAAAGAAGTTTACTGCTTTATCTTGTCGAACATCGAAATACAATGTTCCACTTCTCGTACTACTATCTACTACCCAACACCACCTTGTGATGGATATTTTAATCTTTATCATCCCCATTATCTCGTTTTACTATCGACTAACCCTCAACATGGTTTTATATTCGGTACAAGTGCTGAGAGAATCAAATTGAAAGCTCTTCGCCACCTACCGTGGGTTTTGCCAACTACGTCGAAGAGTAGTTCGACCTTCACTCGCTGGGAGCGTTTCGCTCATGCGCTAAGGTCACATTTTGGCGCGAACTATTGAATCAATATTACGAATGGAGAAAATACAATTGATGTTTATGTTTCCATATTAATGGAGAAAATACAATTGATGTTTATGTTTCCATATTAACCGTCCCCCCCTCTCTCTTCTAAAACACCATCTTCATTTTTTTTCTCCTCTCTTGTCATAAGGTGTATCGGTAGTACTGATTTATCTTTCATTTTCCTCATAATCCTGAAATCCCTAGACCTAAATATGATTCGAAAAGATTTAGTAGAAGGAACATTAAAAAAAAAAAAAAAATACGGGACATAACCACTATGAATCAACAATTATATTCAAGAATATCCAAATTGCCCGAATCAATCCAGTCGGTTCAAACTTGGATTTTCTTTGGTTTTGTGTATATTATTGTTTCTACACTCTTTTATCTACAACCTTAATATAAGGATTAATGGTTTTCTATAGTTTCTTGCGTTGCGCGATTTTTTTCGCCTGCCGGTACAATTTCAAATCTTGTACCGTTTAACGAAAACAATCGTGCAACGCCAGAAACTACGGTCACCCAGGTTCCCTTATATTTAGGTTGTAGATAAAGCAGCGTAGAAACAATATACAAAAATCCACTGCTCAAAATTATTAAATTTTGAATGAACTAGCTGGATTGATTCGGACAATTTGAATACAATTATTGTTGATGCTGAGGTTATGTCCCGTCAAAAAATAACATGCTCTTTTATTCCACTACATTACGTCCTTACTGCATTATTTGAAAACATATTTAGGTTTAGGGATATCCCTTAAACCTATATAATATTAATACTTTTATATTCTGCCAATATTTAGAGTTATTTGGACACCGGTAGCCTGGGTTCTTGATTCATTTCCATAGGTGTGTACACATACACAACTTCAACAAAGTCAGAAAACTTTTCTTAGAAGGAGTTATCGTAATGGTTGTTCTTGTTTTATTATCTTGAAGTTTTAATTACTGTTAATTAATTTATGTTAATCTTGGTTTTATTTATTGTTCTTTGTAAATCAATAAAATATGTAATATTATAAATTTTAATAAACTGTACGATAGAAAAAAGGAACCCAGACTTGACAGCCAAGAAATAATACTAGGACCCCTTTACATTAAATGTTTAAATTTATATTGATTTAGACATTGCTGGAATGAATTCCAAAATTGGGAGCAAAAATGAATGCAAATTCCAAATTCAAGTATTTTCCCTGATATAAGACTGATTTAATAAAGTTTCTGTCTTTATATGTAATACAATACAATTTTTGGTCATTTCTAAAAAAAAATCCTCCCATAAAATAAATTTTCAGCACACAAGACACCAGTTTAACCGTTGAGTGACTAATATATAGGTTTAACCATTAGGGGTTTTAAAACCGACTGTGTTGGCTCGAGCGTTAAAAATCCCATCGAGACCGGCAATCCTGACTGAAGATTTTTCCCGAGGTTTTCCTCAGTCGTTTGTGCGAATGCAAGGGATTGAGTCCTCTTAAACAGACCACGGACATCCCTTCACAATTGTCCTATCCGCCAAATATTTAGTTAGACACCTGAAGAGGGGCATGAATTGCACCCTGGGCAGGCTTCCCACAAAAATTATTATTATACAAGGGTTTGGGAACTTAGGAAAACACTTTTCGTCAGAATTGCAGTCTCGATGTGATTCGAACTCGGAACCTCTTGAATCAGAGTTTCACGCTTTACGCTTGAGCCAACACCTTCTGCGTAGCATGTATACATTACATAAAAATCTACTGCCTACTAAAGTATGAACCATATACGCAGCAACGTAAAGAATGTCTTGACCGCATAGATCATCCAATTATTATTCCTTCCAAGTTCTGGTATTCACTGACAAAAGAGAATCAAATCCTGCATAGATAATAAAATACAATGCCTTAATTTTCATTTATTTTCTTACGGTCTAAACCAAGCATTAGTCTTGTACATAAAAAAAACTATCTAAAAAGGTTGTCCTCTTGCAGATTAATTGGATGAGCGTAGCGAGTGAAGCGAAGACTTCAATTTTACTGAGCACCCCAAAAATTTAGCTCAGGTGTTTTTTTTTCTGTCTGTTTGTTAGCAGGATTCCGGGCAAACGGCATATGCGATCTTGATGGAAAATTGGAGGGGACCTTCGATTTCTCTGAACTTTAGAGGTTGTATGTTTTTGGGTACAATCGAAGAAGATTTCACATAAATATCGTACTTTACGATTTTTTCTATTTTAAGTGCGATATTTTCGTGTCATTTGGCCGTTTTCTGACCAAACTGGTGGGGCTACAACGTTCAGATTTCACATGGACATTAAGGTTATTGTAATGTAGTACCTTTTGAAAGAAAAGGTTGAAAAAGTTAGTCAGAATCCACAGAAATAAAGGTTTTAATATGAGTTTATTGAGGTTTATAATACCAATTAACAAGTAACAATAGAAACTTGACAACAATCACCTACAATGCATTCAAAAAGCACTTGCAAAGGAAAAGTGCAAACAAACGCAAAAAACGCAAACAAAAAACTTACAAAAACGCTCATCCATCAACGCGGCGGGACTTTATCGTTTTCCTAGTAATAATATCATGTATTGTAAGTTTGTTCCTGAAATTAAGTCACAATACTGTGAGCCGCATTGTCCAAAGAATGAAGAGTCGCCTGCTTTGCTCCTGGTTTGAGCCCTAGTTTTCATCATTTCAAACCAGGAGCAAAGCGGTGAACTCTTCAGACTTTGGACAATGCGGCTGACAGTAGGCTGCGAAACGTCAAGCTGCCATTACTGAAGAACACATGGAAAAATCCAATCACTTCTCATCTCCCATGAGTTGGGTAGTATGAATATAAGTTTTTTAATAATAAGCCCGCATTGAGGATATAATTAGTGAATGATAGTAATTGACATATAAGAAATAAGTAAGTAATCTAATGACAGCTACGTTCGTGTTCGTAGTACGTGTTACTGTTGAATTTCGTATGTAGATTTGTTAACAGTTGATTTGAGCCATTTATTGCAAAACACTTATTATTTCACACCTTTTAAGCTGTGAATGAATTAGATTCGTATTTTTATATTCTATAGCTAAGTAAAAAACCTGATAAACGCTTAGTTGCTTGTAATTTTAGCGTGAGTAATAACAAATTGCATAAAGAAGGCAACATGTAAACTAGGGAAACGCCAAAGTCGTTTTTTAGACGAATGAGTGAGCCATGTGTTGAGTACCCGGTAACATTCCTTTTCTTCCCCCTACCTTAAGCCTCCCTAGCCTATTATAGGCTACAGTGGAGCATTATGGCCTAAACTTTGACCTAAACTTAAATACCCTATTAATATTATTTATACGAATATTATAATCAAACTTAAATGCAAATGTTCCCGCGTACTCAACACATGACTCTCTCACTCGTCTAACAACGACTTTGGCGTTTCCCTAGTCTAATTGGCTAAAGCGCCCTTATAGCCGAAATGTGGGGCCGTGGGTTCAATGGTCGGGAAAGATTTTGTAATTTCTGGATTGTATTTTTTAAATTATTTAACATGTTTTGAAATGCATATAACGCAGTGTAGTCCATCATCTGTGACAATACTATGGAAAACATAGCCAGTACGAAATACGTGAAAATATTGCAAGGTTTACTCAATCTACGAGCGGAATTTGGGGGTACCTTGACGTCAAACATTCGATTAACCTTGGACACGGCATTTCACAGCCAGGTAAATAACAAACAAAAAATTATTTGAAAATGAAAACCATTGTCGTTAAAATAATTCCTATACATTTCAACGTATTTTACAGTGATTTATTTCTTGCAGGTTTAAATCGCAACGGATTGTGTTAATCTTGTTAGCAGTTCTCAGTTACCTGGTCACGGATGTCTGTTTAAAATTTCAGCTCAGTCTATTTGGCCGTTCGGCCGTATGGGACCGGACAAACAGACATTTAACATTTAACAAACAGAATTAATCACGACCAAGGTCCGATCGAGTAGCGTTGTAGACTACGTTCGCTACGCTCACTCGTCTAATACTAGGGAAACGCCAAAGTCGTTGTTAGACGAGTGAGTGAGCCATGTGTTGAGTACTCGGTAACATTCCTTTTCTTCCCCCTACCTCAGGCCTCCCTAGCCTATCATAGGCTACAGTGGAGCATTATGGCCAAAGCTATGACATAAACTTAAATACCCTATTATTTATACGAATATTATAATCTAACTTAAATGCAATTAATGTTCCCGCGTACTCAACACATGACTCTCTCACTCGTCTAACAACGACTTTGGCGTTTCCCTAGTCGAGTTGGCTAAAGCGCCCTTGATAGCCGAAATGTGGGAGACGTTGGTTCAATGGTCGGGAAAGATTTTGTAATTTCTGGATTGTATTTTTTAAATTATTTAACATGTTTTGAAATGCATATAACGCAGTGTTGTCCATCATCTGTGACAATACTATGGAAAAACATAGCCAGTACGAAATACGTGAAAATATTGCAAGGTTTACTCAATGTACGAGCGGAATTTGGGGGTACATTGACGTCCAACATTCGATTAACCTTGGACACGGCATTTCACAGCCAGGTAAATAACAAACAAAATATATTATTTCAAATGAAAACCATTGTCGTTAAAATAATTCCCATACATTTCAACGTATTTTTCAGTTTTTTATTTCTTGCAAGTTTAAATCGCAACAGATTGTGCTCATTTTGTTCGCAGTTCTCAGTTACCTGGTCACGGATGTCTGTTTAAAATTTCAGCTCAGTCTATTTGGCCGTTCGGGCGTATGGGACCGGACAGACAGACAGACATTTAACATTTAACATTTAACATTTAACATTTAACATTTAACATTTAACATTAACATTTAACATTTAACAATTAACATTTAACATTTAACATTTAACATTTTTACAGAATTAATCACGACCAAGGCCCGATCGAGTAGCGTTGTAGACTACGTTCGCTGCGCTCACTCGTCTAAAAATTACCCAGTTTTGAAATGGGTATTTGAGATTATTTTAAAACTAAATAGTTGTTAGAAGTTGTTTTAATTTGATTACAAACAGTTTCTAGGTGCCCGTTAGGGCGCCGCAGCCAAGCCGCGGTGCGCTACACACTCAAGCACCTTATACACCAAGCAGAGTTGGGGTGATTTCGAGGTGTTACCCAGCCGTCATGTAACGTGATGTGAACTTGAAAACTATCACAATCGAGGGGATTTAGGTACCTGACAACACATGCCAAATTTTATTGGGGTACGATTATTCCTTCTTGGTGAAAAAATGGCTTGAAACATGCTCAAAATCACTTTAAGGATGTTAGCTACTGCTACTGCCTACTACTGCCTACTACTGCTACTGCTAACATCTAATACGTCGGCCCGCGATTCTGACCAGACGGGTGGGACTACAATGTTCATATTTTACATGGACATTAAGGTTATAGAAATATAGTCTCTTTTGAAAAAAAAAGTTGAAAAAGTTTGTTGGAAGGCTTCCAAATAAAGGTTTTAAATAAAGCCTTAAACACTTGGCATACAATCAACAAGTAACCATAGTTACTTGACACTTGTTGACGGTATAAGCAGAGTTAGGCGGGAAAGTGAGATACGTAAACAAATAGCGGACATTTAAAATTTTTCTTCTTTGTGTGGAACGAGAAAAGGTGTCATTATACTCTCATAAAACAAATCAGAAACCGTCCCTGGCCTAGGCCCAGATGTGGAAAATTATTTATAATGCAAAAGTGTAGGTCTAAAGTTCCATTTGGCTATAGGACTAGTAAAATTCATACTTACATTACATGTTTGACAAGCCTAGCCAACCCTATGCCAGCACAACATTGTTCTGATATGAACTTGCTCAACTGTTTGTTTACATAATTGCAACAATCAAATCATTTCATACAACTTGTCTTTCGATTGGCCCGCGTTTATGAAGGCACTGCCATCTAGAATAAATATAGAACTTTTTCGAGCTCTTTGCTATACGCAAATCTTTTTAAAGTGTTTGGATTTCGTGATACTCTTTCAACCATAGACATCCTATATAATTGGCTAGACCAGCAGTCGGTGGTCCACTTCCGGTACAATTAGAAGCCATCTTAAAATGACAGTTTACATGTTAATCAAATGGGAGCGATTTGTGGCCAAATAGTTCTCAAGATTGCCGCCAGGTTGACAGGTAAGCATACTAGCCTTTAACACCAAATGATTACTAAATTCCCTTATGCAATCACTTCGTATTGTTTCTTTTGTTTAATACCATGCTGCACAAGCTAAAACCATATCAAACAATCCAGTAAAATACTTTATTGCATTAAAAAAGCATAAATTAAAACACCAAATCGCCATCTTGAAATGGGCCGGTTGAGTCTTCAATTTGCTACGCTCGCGCCTGTGCGGAGGTATAGGAGACTGCTAATCTAGCCTACTATAGGGGTTTAATTAATATCAATGCTTTCAACTCACAACCCATGACGTTTTCCACGATACCGTTCAAGAATACCAATTCCTTCGAAAACGAAAACGACTTCGTTTTCAAATTGCGTTTTCAACTCATCTCCACGAAACTCAAGAATTGGGGTCCAGTCCTTATACCGTCGTTATACCATGGTTATACCACCTATACCAGGATGTACATGAATCCGGGTCTAGATATTTTACATCCTATATTGTTACTGCTAATACCATAGAATTTAAATCAACTTTGATAAAAATATTATATTTTAGCAAATAATTTTGTAATGGAACTTGAAAAAGTAATGAGATCATACACATAACAAAAACTTGTAGAAATACAGCCAAACCTTACACACTCAAAAGGAATGAGATCTAAAAAAGGGCCAAGCTCATCTACCCTTCCACATAAACGTACAGTGTCCCATAACAGCATCCTCGAAAAGCTTGGCAAAATAGAATTTGCATGTTATTACGTTTAAATTAATTAGAAAAAAAGAACTTGGATAAACTATTACGTTAAATTAATAATCGCAAATTCTATTTTGCCAAGCTTTTCGAGGATGCTGTTATGGGACACTGTACGTTTTATGTGGAAGGGTAGATGAGCTTGGCCCTTTTTAGATCTCATTCCTTTTGAGTGTGTAAGGTTTGGCTGTATTTCTACAAGTTTTTGTTATGTGTGTTAAACTTTTCTCTGAGAATGGGGTGTTTAGAGCCATAGCAGCCATTTTGGAAATGAGTAGCGTCCCCAATTGCAGTCACTCAGGCAAGTACATCTTTTGCCAGGGGCCTAAGTCCTCTTACATCACAATGTACACATACAGTCTAAATTGATAAACATTGTGGCAAATAAAGTAAACCTCGTATTAGCATTTATTCCAATTTATTTTATTACAAAATTATTTGTACATGGTTGCAATAACTGACCAAGATTTTAAGTTCTGCCAACTCAAATAGAGCAGCAAAATTTACAAAATTGCACTTTTATAAATAATCTACTTCTAATAACAATGCAAATTACTTGTCATGATAGAAAAAGATTACCCGCTATACCTTAGATTAAATCCAGCTGTGTTCTGGTCATCGAAAGAGGAATAACTAGCTGCATATTATATTAAACCAATGGTTTAGAATCGTAAGTACAAAACATTTCATACATCTCTTTACAGCCGATCCTTGGACCTACACGACGTAGAAATCTACAGACATCGTGGAAATCACAAGGCGCGTTGTAAGTTTACATATTGACAGAGGCATACATTAATTGTAAGTAAAAATATATTTTGGAATGGGGTTTTATATTGTGAAATTATTCTCAGTGAAATCAAGTGATAATTTTATTTTTAGAGTCTACCCCAATATTTTCTGAATATTTTGTCTGGGATCTCGCAAAGAGTTTGTGGGTTCCAAAAAACGTAGTTATATCATTCGTAGTCTGGTATTTGTAGAGAAATGTTTTTTTTTAAACTGATGAATTTGTGGAAAATTAAAGTAAAATTATCTTACATGCCTCTGAGTATTAGCAACAAGATTTAAATTAAAAATATTGTAAAAACTAAATAATATTCAAACACATTCTTACAATATTTCTATTGTGTAGAGAATGCAACGTTTTTATTCTCGACCAACACGTTTTTCGTATCAATAAACACTTTTGTATTTGCACATCATGAGTTTATGGTCTTAATTCGGCGCCTTTTCTAGTTACAAATTATTATTGACACATTTTACAGTGGCTGTACAAACGGTTGCCAAACGAAATGTAGAAAAAATACTGTAGTTAGTAAGTGGTACATTGCAGAAAATGGGCAAATCATTAATACGCAAATAAAATATTTCATGTTATTACGCAATTATTTTCAATACTTCCGTTTACTAAACGCATGCAAGTTCATTATATGCATAGGCCTAGGCCAGACAAAAATATACATTTTCAAAAATAGTTATAATACGAATTCTGGATAAGAAGAATTTTAGCACAAACATTCCAGAAGACGTATTTTTCTATATAAAAAAAGTTATCGAGGTCAAACTCTAGGGTTGGTCGCCATCTTGAAAAATGTCTGTCGAAATACGCTTCTCTAAAATCTATTAAGTTTTCATGGCTCATAGTGTTCTTTCATGGCTAAGTGACACAAATTCATTCTTATTCAACAACCAAACACTTAAATAACTACTTCACACACTGTTATCTTCTTTTCGGAGCAAACTGTTTAATAAGTGACCATGTTTATCAATAAACAATATGTAAAAGAAGAGGCTCGCCTTCTGAATTGAGTTATAAACTGATTTCGAGCAATAATCATTGACGAAAGGTCCTGACTTAGACACCCACTTACTTTCATCATTACACCATGAGGTTGTAGGTAAGAACCTACGGGTCTCGCTTAGCATGTCCCTAGGGAATAGTGAGGACGGATAGTTTGTTAGTAACATTTACTTGCTGCAAAATAACAAATGCACTTTCCTTATTAAATATGACATACAAAAAGTCTACATGACAAGTTTAATACCAGTTGTAATTGTATTTGCAATGTGAAATAGCTTGCAAGGCACATCCTGAGGTTTGGTTTTGTCTAAGTAACATGCTAATGACCCCAATACTGGCAGCACCCATCTTCAAATTCTTCGACTATGCAAGCTAAATGATTCCTTGATCTTCACAACCACACACCATTTCTCTTATCACTGCAGTTTGCACTGATAACATGAGTCAAACATGTCAAAACATTATTCTTAACATGACTTAACGGAATGTGGAATCTTCACAGCCACAAAAACCTAAACAAATCGGTGTTTTGAGTAGACTGATGTGGTAGAGACGTAGTTTTCACAAATTAAAGACGCACTCACTGCATCTAAGTCACTCGATGAATCTTTGCTTACGGTGTAAGCACGTTCGTCTACAGCAGTGGAACCCAGATAGTATGGCTACCTACGCTTTTCTCCAAGGCGAGGGATCGACAACAAACTACGTAGCCGTATGCCAACTGGTTGTCAATTTCAACCAAACCACCATAACCAACATTGCTGTCGCTTTTGTTCCAACCTACTTGGAAAGTTGATTAAAATCACTACCAGAAAAGATGTGAAGGACACTAGTCAACTATAGTCGTTAGCTAAAGGCGGATTTCTCAAAGTTTAACGAAGCACGTCATTACGGTTATAAATATACATGAATAATAGTTTTCACAACAAATAAACAAAATGGACAACAATTACTAGGCGTAGGACAATGACGGATTGTTTAGAAAATAACCGATTCAGGATATTTGAGTAAAATGTGGAATGTTGAATATGTCCTCATCGCTAAACTTTGAGAAACTCACATCGAGCTCCCCCGGGGTCCACAACGTTACTCGCGAGTCCTGTCATTTAGCGCACAAGTCAAAGCTGGGCGGAGCTCTAATAAGGTAAAATAAGTTAAATGCCCGTAGAGTTCATCGCACACGCGGCGATCACGTGGTGTTCCTGTCGATGAACACTCGGTTTCTCAGAGAGACGTCACCGTTGGACGACGTGTAGCTCTTGGACATCTCGAGCTTCTCGGGCTGCTGGTAGAGCGACGTGCCGCCATTTTGTTTGGGGTGGCCATTTTGTTGAGCGTGGCCGTTCTGTTTCGCTTCTTCCGCTGCCTTCCTGTTGGCCTCGTCGGAGATCGCCTGGAAGAGCGAGAGATACTACATTGAGAAACATTCAGTTACCCGCATGAAGCTCCGGTATGGCCACACTTAGGAATATTGAGGCTATATACGGGGAGACCGTCATCCACGTTGCACCTGTTTTCTATTGGCTTAGCTATTTTGCATCCAAGATGTCAGCTGTCACACTGCTAAGGGGTCTATTTACTAACTCGTCTTGTGTGACAAGAGTCGATCGTCAGCGACAACTTTGTAAATACAATAACGCATGCAACAACTTGTCGATCGAAAGTGACAACTTAGTAAATAGGACCCCAGGGCTAACATTTACTTTACTGGCACGCAGAAATGTCAAGACTTATGTGCTGAGGATGTCTTATTATGTTTGTAAAGTTGTCGCTGTCGATCGACAAGTTGTCATTTGAGATAATAAATAGATCTTCTCTGTCTGCTATTCCTAACAAACCTTCATCTCAAAAGCTACACCAATCTTTCAAACTCACGAGGTCGATCAGAGGTCGACATGAGCAACGAGATCAATGAGAAAACAGGAATCTACTATTTTAATTTGTTGGAATGTCTTCTGAATATACATTTTATAAAATAAGTAAATTTGAAAAGTGCTCTATGGTAAACCCCATAAATTTTGTTTTAGAACCAAGCCTTGTGTCAGTAAACGAAAGGCATACCGTACCATTTCAGAAAGTCGAAGTGACGTACAAGACTGGATTTTTCTGGAGCCACACTTACCTTCCGCATGGCCTTCTTCTTGTAAGACTGTTTGTAGAAGTCAGAGAAGAGGAAGTAGAACATGATGGCGTGCATGCCGATCCACCAGACGAAGGCGCGGGGGTAGTTGCAGTCCGTGAAGAGAAGCTGGAAGGCGTGGACCATGACCAAGATGAACTGGACCTGGAGGCAACGACAGGGACATGATTACAACTCTTACTTGTCTACATCACCATCACAAACTAGATCATTTGTAGGCCTAAATTGTGTTAACAATAGAGGGGAACTTGCTGTGCTTCTTAATTTTTTTATAAAAACTATTTGTGTATCGATAAAAATTTCACATTATGACACTGTTAAATCACATAGAAAATGGGACAAATTAAAGCAAAAAATTGTTATATTGTACTTCTTTGCAAGCATACTAGTACCATTGGGATAGTCTATATTATTTACTCAATGATACTACAAATTGACTTTTATTATGAAACTGATCATTTATTCAGAATTTATCAGCATTTCAACAACGAAGCTTTAAAATGGTAGGTGTTGCTACATTTTTTATATCAACCATTTTATAGTCGAAACGAAATAAAGAAAAGGGGCCTTTTTCATGGAAGAAAAATATGAATACTTGTGAAAAAATATTTTATGCAAATATACGGTTTATACAAGGGAGTTTGTAATAGTTGTGCAAAAGGAACCAGCACATGACTAGTTGGCTCTATTTGAGAAACTAAGGTAGGTATGAGAGGATATCTTGGATGGCACATAAAAGGAAAACGTTGTAGGAGACTATAGACTTTGAGCCAACTGTAGGTATACCTCCCCCCCCCCCGGGGCGGAAGGTCTGAGGGTGGTTTAAGGTACTTTTATATATTGACTTTCGATTTCCGCTTGTTAGCCATCACGGTTTTGGTGGGTGTACCCACCAGGGGTGACCAAAGTACCCACTGTAAAAATAAAAAAATAATCATTTTCGGTGGTAATGGGGCACTCACAAACCTCCCCCTATGCAGAGCGGAAGGTCTAAGGGTGGTTTTAGGTACTTTCTTATATTGACTTTCGATTTCCGCTTGTAATCCATCACGGTTTTGGTGGGTGTACCCACCAGGGGTGACCAAAGTACCCACTGTAAAAATTAAAAAATAATTATTTTCGGTGGTAATGGGGCCTTCACAAACCACCCCCTACGCAGGGCGGAAGGTCTAAGGGGGGTTTTAGGTACTTTTATATATTGACTTTCGATTTCCGCTTGTTAGCCATCACGGTTTTGGTGGGTGTACCGACCTAGGGGTGACCAAAGTACCCTACTGTAAAAACAAAGAAATAATAATTATAGGTTTTAATGGGGCCTACACAATCCTCCCCCCTACGCAGAGCGGAAGTTCTAAGGGTGGTTTGACGCCCTTAAATATATTTAATTTGAGTTTAGTTTGCAAGATATCATGGTTTGGGTGGGTGTTCCTACTAAGGATGACCAAAGTACCTACCGAAAAAATAAAGAATTTTCAATTTCTATCGTAAATGGACTTTCCTAAACCTGCCACACACCTAGGCCGAAGGTCTAAGGGTGGTTTAAGGTACTTCTATATATCGACTTTCGATTTCTGCTTGTTATTCGTCACGGTTTTGGTGGGTGTACCCACCAGGGGTGACCAGAATACTTACTTTAAAAATGAAAAATAATACATTTCGGTTGCAAAGGGGTCTTTCCCCTGCCCCTACGCAGGGCGGAAGGTATGAGGGTGGTTTTAGGTACTTTAATATATTAGTGTAAGTTTATGCTTGTAAGATAAAATGGTTTAGATGGGTGTACCCACCAGGGATGACTGAAGTACCCACCGTAAAAATACATATCTGTCGATTTATATCAAAAATGAAATTTCCTAAACCTTCCCTACAACTGGACCAGAAGGTCTGAGGGTGGTTTTAGGTACTTTGATGTATTGACTTTTGATTTCCACTTGTTATCCGTCATGGTTTTAGTGGGTGTAACCACCAGGGGCGACCAAAGTACCCACTGTAAAAGTGAAAAATATTAAATTTCGATCGTAAGCGGTCTTCGTAAAACTCCCCGTACGCAGGGCGGAAGGTCTAAATGTAATTTTAGATACTTTTATACATTGAGTTTATCTTTAAGCTTGTTAGCTGTCTTAACTTTGGTGGGTATACCCACCAGAAGTAAATTAATTTCACCGCGTAAGCCGTAAACAATAATAAATTACTAATTTTGCTTGTAAATGAACCAAACATTGACATTTTGCGTTGTACCCTATCGACTTGTGGTCTAATTAAATTAATTATTTTACTTTGTTGGGTTGTACAAACGATGACAAACAAATCTATATTTTAAATCTAGCAGCATTAAATTGAATGCCATTTATGACCGAATTGATCCACTTTGGTTGGTGTAACAAGAACAAATGTATAATAATAATAATCACTATAGCTGCTATCAGTGGCGTAAATATAGGTGGTGCAAGTGGTGCAGTTGCACCGGGGCCCACGGCCTGGGGGGGCCCACACAGGATGCAGCTCGGCGCCAGTAGCCGGTGTATACAAATTACAAATTCTACCGTGTATTATTCACTTATTGCCTTTACTTCAATCCCAAGAAAGCCGTTCAAACGTGAATGCTGAAAACATGTCCCATTATCGAAATAATTTCAAGGAAGTGTTTAGGTGTGCCCTTACTATTGTGAGCGTGCAGAAATAACCCTTTTCTGGGAAATAGGAATACATTATGGCTTCGAACCCCTTCCAAGTAAGAATATTTTTGTCAATTTATTGCTAAAATCTGATTGGCTAAAACTTGGAGACATCTTGTTTCAGCCAATAAGATATCGAAGCGAGTAGTGAGTAGGCCTAAGTCTACATTTTCTGCAACACTGACTCCCTGTGCGTTTTAAATTTTACCTCAGTTGGTAACGAAACAAACGCCGAGATTTTCAGTGCTTGTGCGCGAACGTGTAGAACAAATAGTGTTTGTTAGGTGCCGTTTAGCGTGTGACAATGTCTAATAAACTAAAACGACCAAGTGGCGCTCAAAAACGTAAAGTAAAACGGGAAGAAGACATGAAAGTGTCTAAGCTTACTAAAATTAATTCTTTTTTTGTTTTCAAGTGTTATGCAGATGCTACTACGAGTGATTGCTCAACAAATGTAATTACCTCCGAAAACGATTCACAAAGTATAATGGTTTGCGATACAGTAAACATTAATGTGACAGTCGATGATTATGTTTCTTACGTTGCCAGTGACGGCGGCAAGTGCTGAGAGGTCTTTTTCTAAACTAAAACTGATCAAGTCGTATCTTCGAAGCACTATGGGTCAAGAAAGACTAACCGGATTATCAATCTTATCTATTGAACAAGAGAGAGCTCGGAAAATAGATTTCAGCAAAACCATCGATATGTTTGCAGAGCAAAAGGCGAGACGAAAAATCTGAAGTAACGCTGTTCCTGATTCCATTGGTAAGTCAGTACTTTCAATTTTTCTCGGGTTTGAATATTTTACACGTATTTTAGTAGGTCACCGCAGTGAATGTCATAAATTTAAAAATCTGATGGGGGGGGGCCATTTTTTGTATTTGCACCGGGGCCCTTCATCATCTAGTTACGCCACTGGCTGCTATGCTTTAGATGTGGCTTGTTTACTTTCAATATGTTGGTGGGTACACCCACGATGGGATTTCAAGTTGATTGTATTTGAATATAAAACATGGAATTTATTTTTATTTTTAAAATAGTTTAAAATGCTGCATATTAGCATTGAGTATAGATTAAAAAACATGAGAAATTATGTAAATCATGTTACTAGACATTAAAATATTGTATAAAGTTTAAATTATACTAGGTGATCAACTAAGATGCAACCCTATCTTTATTAAACTTGTCGTTTACAAGTCTTGTAATGATAAATACCAGTGGTAGGTAGCATTAATGCCACACTTTTAATAACAATGTAATGGTACATGCATAATGGCTTATTGCATGGTATTCTGTGATGTCAACTTGTAACCGAATAACCCTAAATGGGTTTTGTTGAGAAACCCTACTATGTGTCCATAATAGAAGCCAAAGCGGGAAAATATATTTTAACGAAATAAAAAACGTGTTATACAAAAATATATAGATAAATTATATAAATGTGCACAATTTGATAATTTGAATGATGAACGAAGCTAACTATCAATAGAAGCAATCTGTGTCTACTGTCGCTCGCCTAACTATTTCTCCTTAGATATCTGCATAATGTGCGTAAGCACACACGCACAATATTATTGTAAATCAGTTTTTTAACTGAATATGAGACGTTAAATAAATAAATAAAACCCACATCTTATTCCTTTTTTGAGGTGATTATTATCAGTTCTGATGCAGGGTCGCAGTGGGCGTTAATCTAGTACCCGAGTTAAATGATAATTCGATACAACGGACTACTAATGTTTTTATGGCCAATTAACACTAAGCAAGAAAATATGGTAAATAATAATATAATAACATCATTTATTTGGACAGTGCGGTTACTAAAATGTTGTCAGTAAAAGATTTTGTATATAATAACCTGCTTATGAGCATTTTATAATGTTGCTACGAATTACACAACAAAATAATGCCAAGTAGTATATAATATACTGGTCCTTTGAGTTATATGTATTATTATATACATCAATTAATTGAAATTTATTGATGATAAAAAATATGCATCTCACTTATAACATATTCAAAAGTAATAGAAACTATTAACTTTTGTAGATTTTTGTAAATTATAATTTGTATTGCACGGATTTGTACAGGCAAATTGTACCTATATTGCATGGTAGCCAGCTTAATATGTTTATCTTTGCTTCAATACCGATTGCCTCTTTAGGACTAAATGATTCAGTTAATTAATTATAATTTATCCTATTATACAGAACACTTATATAGAATATTTCAACGAAAAAAAAAGTCGTATACATGCAATTTATTCTGTAGTTGCATAAATAATACAAAATTTTCGGAACTTTTAAACAATTTAAATTAAACAAATACATAGTTTTTGATCGAAATACAAAAAATCAATTTTTTTTAAATAAATATAAACAAAACATCAAACGGTGTGACCATAATTTCAGATTACGGCTTGCGGCTTCCCACAGCGAGGTTTTTCGAGTGTTTTTTTGACAAATTTGACCCAAAATGCATGATTAACATATACATTAAATTACATATTTTTAATCTACTCATCAAGACCTTTCATTTGAATAGTCACATGCCCATAAAGGAACGAAAAATTTTCATGTTGTCCAAAACAGCATAGGGTGCTATCTCTGGATATGGTAATGATATCTCCCTAAAGTTAATTTCTAAAATTCGAAATATTTAATTGAAATGAAATTATGAAGAAAAACTAGACCATTTGCGTATAGTTGGCTCTAAATAAATATTTTTAGTTTTGGGACAAAAATGTTTGGTCACCCCTGGTGGGTACACCCACCAAAGTCATGATGGCTAACAAGTGAAAATCAAAATGTAATATAAATAGCTTCTCGAAACCACTTTCAAACCTTCCGCCCCGGGGGGGGGGGGGGAGGGTTTGGATTAGCTGGCTCATGGACTACTATCTCACATTCATATTTCGCAGAGGACATCATTAAAAGAATTCTTTCAACGATTGCTGTGATGGAGATTAGCAGAGAGCTCCCCAAAAATATATCGCCGATATCGTTAATTAATCATCTCAATCAAGACTGAAGCGGTTGTTCCAGTCTTGAATACAAAGACAGCCAGTCATTGAACTTCTCAAGGTGACGAGGCTGCATCATGTAGCACATGAGCGTGCAAGAGTGTCATCGTGCTTGAGCCGAGGTATTAGCACAAAGAAGATGCGAGGTGGAGGTTGTCAAGGGGTTTCTGTATGTGTACTGTCACGATGACGGTAATACGCTGCTTACTTCACCCACGTTCAGATGCAAAACCCACGAGTCACTGCAAATAACTAACCCAAACTGGAAATAACATCAGCGGTTTTCGCAGACGAATTTTAGATTATGAATCATGGGAATGAATTAGAGACCTTTCTACCAAATCTGCAACATATTATCCGTCTTAAGTTTCATTGCATCCTATGTTGTACTGAAGCAGTGTGAACAGCTTTAACAGCATCATGCATCTTGTGCCAGCATGTGTTTGTAATGACGCCTGACGGGTAACCTGGTGAATTTGATAGGACAAGAGAATATGATAATTTGTAATCTTGCAATGTATATTTGAGTTTCTTATTATGTTTAATGACAGTTTCTCGATTTGGTTAGTCAGGAAACACTCCCGTAGTTGTAATTGTTATCATTTACTACAATTCAGAAATTAAAAAAGTCCGCCTCAACCGGAAATCGAACCACGGATCTCCCGCATTCCAGGCAGGCGTCTTAACCACTAGACCATCAGGACGGGTACATTTTAATCTCTGAATTGTAGTTGCATTATACATCTGAATGGATGCGGGAGATCCGTGGTTCGATTCCCGGTTGGGGCGGACTTTTTTAATTTCTGAATTGTAGTAAATAATTATGACAGTGTTGGCTCGAGCGTTGGGCGCGCGACTCTGATTCGGGAGGTCCTGGATTCAAATCCAGTCGAGACCGGCAATCCTGACTGAAGGTTTTTTCCGAGGTTATCATACGTCGTTAATGCGAATGCAAGGGTTGAGTCCTCTTAAACATTCCTCAGACATCCTTTCACAATTGTCCTATCCGCAACATATCTAAAAGAGGAGCATTTGCACCCTGGGCAGGTTTCCCACGAAAAATATCATTATGTATATAATGAAGCATGAGATTTGGTCTACATTTCACCTTTTAGTTTTAGCTGACGTTGCAGAATCACCGAGGCATGTGTACTAATGGTGTTTCTTGAGCAAATTGTATCTCGCGTACATGTTACAGAATGACGAGTGTTTTATCACCCTTGGAAGACTTAAAACTGCTTAAAACAATAAAACGTGTGAACCTGAATGAGCACCTGCCGTACCGGTATCATGCCATGCACATCATGCTCACAATACATTTGATGATGAGATTTGTGTGAATGAGGTTCTATCTCACAACTCTGGACTTACCATCTGCAGAACAGTGAGGTATTTCTTCCACCACAAGAACTTCTGGAAACGAGGCCCGAATGCGGCGAACAGGTAGTAAGAGTACATGATGATGTGGACGAAAGTGTTTAGAAGGCCGAAGAAGGAGCTGTGACCACCTGGAAAAGATACATTTTAAATTTTAATCTCGTTTCACTTCATGGAGAGGGTGCTTAAGAAACAGGTAACCAATCATGTTGAAGAGCGATTCTGGTCCCGTTTGCACTGACACTGCACGTCGACATCACAAATGTTTACACACTTTTAAACAATTAAAAAGGCAATGAAAAGCATATATTATTATTATATGCCTAGTGAAAATGTGAAAATCTTTTATTTCACTAAATAATTGATTTTGATGAGTTTTTGATCAAGTGAACAAAGTCAAACAGTTAATAAATAGTCTCTGGCTGAACAACAATTTTTTTTTTACTATTATCGTTGATATTTTCACATCCTCCATCAAATCTATCAGACGATTAGTGACTGCATTAAAATGCCCCAACAATACTCTTCAGATAACTTTCTGTGACATACAGTCCAGAATTTTTTAGCCTGTTTGGAATAAGTGTTCAATCGTTTTAGGAGGAAATGTTTTTACTTTTGGCTTACTAAATGTAACAATAATATCAGCTTACAGTTCAACTATAACTGTGTTTGCTGAAAACAATAATGTTAAATGAAGCCTCGAGGTCATAACAACACTACAGTTTATATCACTACCATGAATATCCTGCACCTATATCACTATTCGCCAATAAAGTTATGTGCAACGATATACAATAAACAATATTACTTTGCTAGGTGCGTTGTGCAACGAGAGCTGTGCACTGTCCTCTGGGTAGCATGTTCTCTCAAGTACGACCAGATTATATTATATTTTAATTTCAATGTTAGCCAACTATTTTATCAGAAAATATGAAGAGTATGCACTATTTACATTCAAGACTAAATATTTTCTAAAAGAACTTTTAATTTAAAAATAACCTACAATGTTATAACAATACTTAAACTTGGTAGCATCATAGTTAATAATGTATTTAGTCTATTAATAGTTACAAGAAGGATGAAATATAGAGAAATCGACAATGTTAAACTGGTTTTACCCTGATAGCATGGTGGTAGAGCCCACGGCGTTACTATTCAAACGTATCTAAGGGTATGATTATAGTTTGTGGACTTTACGGTAGGCCTGCTATGCAAGGCTAATGGTATTGTGTTGGTTTAGCTAGGTAGGATGCGACCATGCAGAGCTGTGTGTAGATCTACCAACACCACAAAAGCCCTGGCCAAAACGGACGAGTCCGAGTTGTCTTGAAGAATGCAGGCGCGTGCTGCGAGTGATCGGCGGAGAAAACTGAAGGTGCGGGGCGGCGAGGTCATATCGCTCCCGCCGTATGCCGCAAGGAGATGAGTTCCTCACGGCTGCCGGCTAGAACTGAGCCGTACGGAGCTCCCCAAGGGTGCGTTCTTTTATTTGACCCTCCTAACCCGATCACACTCTACTTGTTCTTTTATTAGAACTGAGTCGAACGACCCGCGTTCTTTTATTAACGAGTGGGTCGACTCGAGCTAGTTCTAACTGCACGGGTCCAAACACTCGAGCAAGTGGGGTCAGCAATAAAACGTAATGGCGGCTGCACACATGTGCGAGTTTTCATCGTATTTACTTGGAGATGTGTTCTCTCATGTGTGCAATGAACATCAAGTGCCAGGTAAAAGTCCTACAATTTATTACCATTATTATTTTTATCATTATTACAATTTATAATAACCTCTTCTAAAACTGTCTAAAAGTGTTCTTTTATTATTGTCTTTGAGACGTGACCTATCGCTCGACCCAACCCGACTCCACCTGACTTGTGAGTTAAATAAAAGAACGCACCCCTAAAATCAAGAATGAACTTGGCCCGGAGGCGCGCGCACGTAATGGCGCGGGCCACAGTGGTCTTGGCAACTGCACTGACCTGGTGTGAACTTGACTCCGAACCAGACGCTCATGGGCATCACACCGTGGTGGATCACGTGGAGGGTGGAGATGTGGTCGTTCTTCTTACGAAGCACGAAGAAAAACTGCAACACAAAACAAGTTAAGCTTTTTGTCATCACTTTCTATGAACTCAAGATGTACTCATAAAATTGTAGTTGACAAACAGCAGGGCTGGCTCCTTACGCTTTAAATTGTAACCCCACTAAGTTAAAACTAAGAGGTGGCTAGACGAGGGAGTGTAGCGACTAAGTCTTACGACGGGTCTAAAATGGGACTCGATCCGTTAGTTTGTCTGTTCGTCTGTGTTGTTTGGTATATCTGTTGGTACGTTTTGTAGCATAACAGGTAATTCACCTGACAATTTAGATAGTTTTAAACTAAATTCAGCCATAGTATGTCAAGTAATTTAAATAATATTCAATAACTACAAGCGTGGGAGCGAAACACATTCTTTGGCGTGAGAAGCCAGAGATTAAACCGTGTGTTGGCCCTGCAAAAACATTAATCAGGCACGTACAAATTATCAGTGTAACGCACTAGTGACAATTAATGGTATGCGCAAATGTCACGTACCACATTCCTCGACCCACACAACATTTCAGCTGAAGTTGAAAACTTAAACCACGAATCGGGAGCTCCAGTCGAGTCCCGAGGAGGGGGTTCATCACCAACCAGGAACAAGGACAGTTAGTACACATGCACTTGCCAAGCACACTCTGGCCTGGAGAGTTCCAGGAGGAACAGTCAGCATCTACCAACAGCAGGTACTGGCTGCAAGCACTTGGGTTACCCGGGGAGCTCTACCCGGAGGTAGCTACAGGGACCGGACAACAACGCCATGTGAGACACCAGCCAACAACACCGGGCTCTTTTAGGTCTGTAGTTATACATCACAGAGTAACTTCATACTTAACCATTTCAAACTTCAAACCGCGAACTTCACAAATCTGCGTGTGAATTAAGTAATGTACTTTACAACAGTAACATTCTACAACAACAATCACGAACATTTAAAATCAAGCAGCGGCGTCGGAGCTGGGGGGGGGGGGGGTTATGGCTTGCCCCCTCTGAGCTTACGGAGGGGGGCGAAAGTATCTTCTGCCCTAGAAAAATGACGAAATAACCATAAAAGCATAAACCAACAAGCATAAATATTACATTCTTCAAGTCATTTATAGTTTTACGCAAAAAAATTAATTCTTCCACTATCTTTTCTTTTTTTACGTTTAGCAAAGCCCCTTAACTTCTTCTAAAACAAGCAAAACCTTTTTAAAAAAATACGTTTTTTTTAAATTGCCTGCTGCGCTATTGTGCCTCTCCCCCCTCACTCAATAGGGGGGGGGCCCCTATTGAGTCGTTCGTCAAAGCCCCCCCCCCCGAAATATATTTCACCGTACACCACTGACTCAAGGACATTAGTTGCAAATTATGTAACCAGGCCGCTTCAGCGAACGTTTTTTTAGTCGCGTTGATGGATGAGCTTTTTTTGTAAGTTTCTAGTTTGCGTGGGATCTCTTTACTTTTGCAAGTGTTTTTTGAACGCATTGTAGGTGATTGTTGTCTAGCTTCTATTGTTACCTGTTAATTGTTATTATATACCTCAAAATTCTCATATTAACACCTTTATTCTATGGATTCTGATTAACCTTTTCAACTTTTTCTTTCAAAAGGCAATACATCACCATTACCTTAATGTCCGTGTGAAATTTGAACGTTGTAGCCCCACCCGTTTGGTCTGAATCGGCCAAAATATCACGAAAATATCGCATTAAAAATAAAAATAAAATCGTAAAAGTACGATATTCAAAAGAAATATTTCTTCGATTGTACCTAAAAACGTGGCAGGTCTAAGTTCAAAGATTTCGAAGGTCCCCCCCCATTTCCATCTCTATCGTATATGCCGTTTGCCCGGTAGAGAGCGAACAAACAGACAGAAAAAACGAAAAAAAAACACCCGAGCTAAATTATTTGGGGGGTCAGTGAAATTTAAGTCTTCGCTTCGCTCATCCAACTATGTATGGAAGTATGTACTTTTCCTGTGAAAGTTTGCCCCCCTCCCCCCTCCCCGGAAAAATAGACTTCCGACGGCCTGAAATCAAGTTGGATACTTTAATTTTTATCTTTATTTTTAAAAAGCTTGTATAACTTTTTATTTCATAAAAAGGCCAATTAATTATGAAACCGATTTTCTGTTGGAATTCACCTATTTTTCAGATATTTTGATTTCATAGATTGGCTCACTGACTGAACTAACAGTCTAGCACAGGCAATGTAAGTTTTAAGGTTGGTCAACCCAGGGGCGTAGGAACGGGGGGGGGATGGGGGGAAACTCCCCTCCCACTTGTTGGCTTGACCCCCCCAGTGGGGGGGTCAAGCCAGGTAAGGGTGTCATTTGCTAACTTATAGCTAGTTGGGTGATTTTTAGGATTTTTACTACAATCGGGCTTGCAAACAAAAAGGAAGGTTTTTATTTGATTTGCGAGACTAGACTAGCCATCTGATTTAAGACTAATATTCATTATATTTTGTGTACAGTGTTTTCACTCCCAAGCATATACTGTTGACTGATTTCCGTCAGGTAATCAATCTTCAATGCAATATTATCTTCATAATGTAACCCTTATTCAAAATTAAAATTCGCCTGAAAACGTGTTTTAGGCTACCTATTAAGGGCACCATTAAAAAAAATCTCGCCTACGCCGAAAAAGCCTCCGGCGGCTGGGGCTTTGCCCCAGACCCCGGTTTGCCCACCCAACCTCGTATAGTCAACTTTAATGTGACCCCGGCCTCCACTAAAAAAAATAGCTCCTATGCCACTGGGTCAACCTGTTTTTCTGTCGCTGACAACAGCTGTTTGTGAACAGTGATAATTTCTTTGCTTTGATTTCATTTTACAGATTTAATTTCTTTCTTATTTCTTGCTTATTATTATTAAAATATAATCACTAATAAGTCAATATATTTTCTATTTTGAAATAAGTTTGTACCACCTCAGTTTGTTCGCATGTCTGTTCGTCTGTGTGTCTGTTCGTATGTTCATCTGTGTCTGATCGTCTGTGTCGGTTTGTATATCTATTGGTATGTCTGATCGCATGTCTGTTCGTCTGTGTGTCTGTTCGTATGTTCATCTGTGTCTGATCGTCTGTGTCGGTTTGTCTATCTATTGGTATGTCTGATCGCATGTCTGTCTGTCGGAGAAAGGACGAACCACTAAACCGATTTGAGCTGAAATTTTAGACTTCCATCCCTAACCACATTTGTAGGTGCTGTCAACATTTACATCAATATAAGTAACGATTCTGACCTACATCAAATAAAATACTGAACATGTGTAGCATTTTATTTAAAACATCAATGGGGGTCCAAAACGTTGGCCCGATTTCATCCAGCTATGTTAATCTGCGTAGGCATTCGCATAATATGTCTACAGGCAGAATACACTATAAATTGATTAAGAAATACAAACACATCGCAAATTATTATCTTTATTTTCAAATATTCAACTGTAAGAGAATGATTGTGTAATTGTTACGAAATGAGCTAGATTGCAACGTTGAGTGTGCTGTGCAATTGCAATGATATTATTGTCGAATCAGCAGCAATGTTCAATGAACTTGTGATTGTCTGGTAGGGAATGCATAAGTTCGGGCTCGAATTGAATAGTTGACCGTTGGTTTTAACACCTTGCTCGAATCCAGCTGATTAGCCAAGAAAATGAGTTGGGACATGGCATTGGCAATTTTATTAGAAATAAAAAATAATAGTATGCAATACATTTTCAGGAATGAGGAAATTGTCTGTGCTTTTATTTAGAAATGTGTGTGGTTGGGGTGGAGGAGGGGGGGGGGACAAATGTTGCTGGTATTTTACATAAGGTGGTTAAGGGGGGGGGGGGATTCTGAGTGTGGTGCACAAACTTCCAATGCGCAAAGTGTAAAAATTGTCGAAATTTTATATTTTGGGTTGGTTATAATTATTACTTGTAAAACAATGCATCTAGCTTTTTGTATCTGTTTGTTAGATATATAATTTTTAGATGGTGGTGGTGGTGGTGTTGGCGGTGGGGGGGGGGGATAAAGGCTCCCCCCCCTTCCCCCCCCCCCGGGTCATCTATATAAACATATGTTCGCGTCATTATGGAATGAGTTTGATGAGGTATAGCGACAAAACCATTATGGGTGTTGGCTTATAGAAGCCTTTTGTTGATAAGTATTACCATAGAGATGGAAAATTAAAAAAATATATTAATTTCAAATTGTAAAACCAAACTAAACTCATAGCAGTTTTCTCGATTGATATTGTTAGTCAATTAACCGATCAGTGTATGGATTTATTATTATTATTATTATTATTATTATTATTATTATTATTATTATTATTATTATTATTATTATTATTATTATTATTATTATTATTATTATTATTATTATTACTATTATTATTCTTATTATTGAATGATAGCAATAATTGTCATAAAAGTTTGCCCCGACTGGGGATCGAACCCAGAACCTCTGGCCTAACGCGCCATAGCTCTACCAATTGAGCTATCGAGACACAGAAGAAACCTTCGCTAAATTGCTTTAATATGCTGTGATTGTTGAGAGCCATGATATAAATTTATATGTTATCCTAATCATAATCCTTTTTCTAAACTTTTTAAAATATCCAACAAGTATTAATTCCATGTTTAAATATTGTACTAGATACTTTTCGATGTAAATTAAGTAACCGAGCTAAATCAACAGTAAACCAAGCAATTGATTTCACTTAATTTTAAATTTCTGTTAAGTTAATCATTGTCAATCGATCGTACCAACATCGATTAAAATCGATTTTAATATTTTTTATCAAAGTTTCGATTATTAATTAGCATCGAAGGGCAGTCCTAGTAAATGGCGTCCGCGAAGCCCTAGTAATAACATTGATTTTTTGATTCTTTTAAACTCACTTGTTGTAGCCTACGCAATATTTTTACAGATCGACGATTCGCAATGTTTTGTTTTACGCCTCTCAGGTTCCTAGTTTTCAAGGTCAGGTTTGCAAACCACAAGAACATTTTGTTTATCGTAATCTGCTTTTTTCACTGGCGTCCATGCATATAGCCCACCGTGGATTAGGCTCATTTGTTCAGCAACAAACTTGTAATACCGAGGGAACAGGTACGTTCAGTGGCGGAAACTCCTGTTTGCTCCGTTGAATGACGCCACAGCTGACAAAAACCTTGCTCAGATGCCGTTCAAGCGGAACCTAGGAGGAATCTCTAAGATATACAAATAACTAGGAAAACGCTAAAGTCCCGCCGCGTTGATGGATGAGCTTTTTAAAGTTTTTGGTTTGCGTGGGAAATCTTTACTTTTGCAAGTGCTTTGTTTTGCTGCCTACGCATTGTAGGTGATTTTTGTCAAGTTTCAATTGTTTTCTGTCAATTGGTATTTTTTTTACCGTAAAAAACTTGCATTAAAAGCTTTATTTCTATGGATTCTGGCTAATTTTTTCATCCTTTTTCTTTTCAAAGGTACTACATCACCATAACCTTAATGTCCATGTATAATTGAACGTTGTAGCCCTACCCGTTTGGTCAGAATTGGGCCCAAATGTCGCGAAAATATCGCACTAAAAATCGAATTAAATCGTTAAAGTTCGCTATTCATGCGAAATATTTTTTCGATTGTACCCAAAAACGTAGCAAGTCTAAGTTCAGAGATTTCGAAGGTCCTGTCAAATTTCATCAAGAATCGGATATGCCGTTTGCCCGGTAGAGAGCGAACAAACAGACCGAATTAAAAAAACAAAAAAAAAAAACACCCGAGCTAATTTTTGGGGGGTCGGTGAAATTGAAGTCTTCGCTTCGCTCATCCAATAAAATGACTTCGTAGGCTTTGGATGTGAATTTTCAGTTTTAAAACGTGTAATTTAGTAACCGGGGATGAAGCTCAAGCAAAGCGAGGAACTCGGTTCGATCCCCGCCACCTGCAGTTCTGTCTATACATATTTAAAAATGTGTTTTTCTTCTAATATAATTTTAACAACTGTTGTATCTTTGGGTGAGGTAAAAAAGTTATGCCTATAGGGTTCATAATGGAATCAGTTATTTTGAAAAGGGGCAAGTCAATATTTTGAGGAAAATGAGTTAGCATCAAATTCCTGCTTATTTTACCTAGACGCACATTATGTGTGAAAATGGAACAAGTCGGATGAACCGTGGATTCGTTAGAGGGGGGTCCCATACGCGAGTTTGTTTGAAAAGGGGATAAGTCGATTGACTTGTCCCCTTTCAAAATAACTCGCGCTGCCTGTAACGTGCTTGGCGCTGCGTTCTGGTGAGAGCAATTGAAATTATTTTTAGAGGTGTGTGGGGTGGATTTTTCAGGTGATGAGCCTGACGACAATGCAAAAATATTAAATCACAATCACATTCTAGTGGAAATAAAAAAAACATTTGTTTTGAAAAGGGGATAAGTCAGAACACAATTTTTGTGGGGTGTGCTTAACTGAGATGGAATTAAAAAAAAAAAATAGTATAAAAAATCATAAATTGCCATGTTTTAATGAAAATATTCAATCAAAGTCCCATTCACATGAAGGTAAAACCATATATTTTGAAAAGGGGATAAGTCAGAGACAAACTATTTTTTTTTGTCAAACTATAGATAGTAAACTAACGTTATTGCATTTTTAATACATATTTATACGTGTTTAAAATAAGTACAGTTTGAAGCATGTACTACGATTGTTTTTCTCGTTTCTCTCCGAAGTATGTTTAGTGACTTACCCCTTTTCAAAATAACTGATTCATTGTATTACATTATTGTCTACCTTTATGTTTTTAGTTTTATTTAGTTGTCATCCTTTGTAAATCAGTTTTTACAACTGAATAGGATAAACGTTAAATAAATTAATCTGGAAGCTTTGCCTGTAATAACAAAAGTCCCATCATTACGATTTGCTGTTGCAATAACGTTTCTGCGGCGTTCAATGCCGTCGTCAAGCAACTTTACATAGTTTCCTTATACTCGTAGTAAAGAGCCACATTACGTGTAGTTTGTACTGGTACATTGACCCAGCTTCTATGCTAAACCGCTCCATATTACTGAACTCGACCAGCTAGTTTCTTATACTCGCGAGCATTGTGGTGAGTCAGTAACGGAGTAAGCTTATAGTACGTGTCGACTGTGCAGATACTACAACATCAAGCGGGCGCAGTTTTTTCAAGGGGGCATCACACCCGGCGAGTTCGAAAAGACGAGTTTTTTTTAAAGCGACCGCCTTCTAAACCGCTTCGAACTGGTGTCGGGATTTTCCCGGTAGTTTTTATGCGGTGCGTTGGTATTCTGCGTGGAAGGTGGGGATACACGAGACGAGGTATTCTGCGTGGAAGGTGGGGATACACAGGCGAGGTTTCGCGGGAGGTGGATCACAGACGAGGTATTCTGCGTGGAAGGTGGGGATACACGAGACGAGGTATTCTGCGTGGAAGGTGGGGATACACGAGGCGAGGTATTCTGCGTGGAAGGTGGGGATACACGAGACGAGGTATTCTGCGTGGAAGGTGGGGATACACGAGACGAGGTATTCTGCGTGGAAGGTGGGGATACACGAGGCGAGGTATTCTGCGTGGAAGGTGGGGATACACGAGACGAGGTATTCTGCGTGGAAGGTGGGGATACACGAGGAGGAAACTAATATTCGCTTCGGTGTTTTCTGCCGCGCGAAAGTTGGTCTATCCCTGATTTGATGTCATTGAGATTTGCTAAACTTCATATTTGTTCGAGTGGGATCGTCTAACAATTTTTTAAATTTATTTTTAGTGATTTCCCAATGCTTATATTTGGTTTATTTTAATTCATTTCACTTTATTTTGTTAATAGCCAAGATAGTTTGAATATGTAATAAAATCGTCTCGATTAGCCAAAGTGCATAAATATGAGACGTTAAGCAATATCCAATCAACCATGTTATAAAAATTGTTGTTTTATTATACATTGTTGTTGGTAACTATTTCAAACTCTGCGTAACTACAGTTCATTTGTTACCTACATATTATTATTATATGCATTTTAGTTTTTGTTTTTGTTAGCACTCATGTACAACCTAAGATCAACATATGGGACACATTTGGCAGTTAGCAAATAATACCGAGCTGCATCCGACGTATAAGTTATGAAACTTTGCAAAGTTGTCAATAAAGAATACAGGGACGGCCCTGCGGTCATAGATTTTCCAAATTTTGTCTTAATCAGCCAGAAAAAAATCACGAATATAGTCAATTTTGGACTTTTTAACAAAATCAAAATTTGTGAAAACTAATTTTTTTATAAATTATTTTAAAACAAAATTTGGAAATGTGTTACTGCAGAGCCCTATATTTCCACATTCGTGACATATGTTCAAAATTTCAAACACCTGTGGTGTCAGTCGGCCGAGCGAACATCAATTTGCCTAAAACGCATGTCCTATACTCTCTTAATAATCCTGTCAAATAACATCTTGCATTGGCTTTCGGAGAGAAAAATTGGGAAGAAGCTGAATGTTTGCAGAAACCTTCCTTGAACCTTCCTTATCAACTTCCTTATCAACCCTACGATCGGACTGGAGCTAAGGCCGCCATATTGGAAAACAGCTGCTAAAACGTGTTTGTTTCCGTGTATTTCCAAAGTGGATGGAACTGAACAAAAAAGGACGAACATTCAGCAAATTCCCTACAAAAATGGTGTCTACCATAATTTTGGTAGGGTCAACGGTGACGTCACAAAACCGTGTTATTTATTTTGTTTTTCAAGGACGTAACAGCTGATTTCCTATTTTATTATACACCCAGCACAGAACAATAATTACTGGAAATTTAATTGAAAAGTATTTTCCAAATGAAAATAACACTTTTCTATCGTGTTAGGAAATATTCCGTCACTGTTAAAAAACACATTAAAATGGAAATTTGTAAGAGCATGCATTCACTCGGAATTTTGGTTTCGCAATGTTGGTATTCTTTAAAAAAATGACATAATATTAGCACTAAATTGCGGCGGAGGGAATTTTCGTTACGCACATTAGTCACTAAAATAACGATCCGAATACGAAAAATTGTAAGATCCAATATTGCTGCCAATTCCTGTAATATTGACCAAACATTCTTTTTGTTAAGAATTGCAATGATAATTCTTTTTTGATCTTTGGAATTAGTCCAATTCAATTCAATTCATTCTTTATTTTAACTAAAAGCTATTTAAAGCATCATTCACAACTAGTTCTAAGGCGTAAGGCGCATGGTCTAACGCGTAAGGTGTAAGTCGTAAGAAATGCTAGGCGTTATAACAACCATATGCCATTTTTCATTGCTCCTGCGTATGCGTATGCATGCGCGTTCAGCCAGCTGTGGAATGAAATAAGCAGGAGTTGGGAGTAACCTTGTTCGTGATTGGCTCGTCGTTAAGAAACCTGTCGTAAAATTTGATTTTGGGCAATTCGTTACGACATAAACCTTACCAGGAGCGTCACTAGAGATTGGACATTGGGGTGGCACAAGTACTTTCGTGGGAAAGGGACTAAGCACGAAGGGTATGGGGGGCGGAGCCCCCCATGAATAGCGCCGCAGGCGAAAATTTTGAAAATCAGTTTTTTTGAGTGCATTTGGTGCGTTTTAGAAAAAAGCGTTAGGCTGAATGCAATACCAAATCATTGTAGTTTGTGTGCGTCAATTTGTTTTGTCGTCATGTCGAGCTTACAAGCAATTCACAGCATATATGGCAATATAATAACGTTTGATCTTATTTTCAATTTAGACACACATTTATTTGTTACTGATGATTTCGGCCAATAGAAAGGAAAGATTCAAATGATCGAATTTAAGGCGAGGCTCTGAGAGGCTTGTCCCTATATATTTTTTCAATTACAACCTTGTAAATTACAAGGTAATTTTGATTCAAATCAGTGCGTTTTATTGTTGTTCTATAAGTAAATTCGCCATTTTTATTGGGCTCGGACAAAAGAAGGAAATGAACACTTCACAATTAGACAATTTAATTGTCGAATGAATTAATTCCCAACTACTAGCAAAAATTAACATCAATAATTTTTTTTAAATCTCGTGTCTTTTAATAAGAAATTACCCACCGGTACATCATAAGTTTAATAAAGTAATGCTTATCAAATTATTTTAAGTAGTGATAATTCGCGTAAAGTGCAGCTGTGACTGTGGGTTGTTAATTGAAAAAAAAAGGAAAACAAGGAAATTATTGGGGGGCGCACGTCCCCCCCAAACCCTCCTAGTGACGCCACTGAACCTTACGCCTTGCGACTTAGGACGTGTTGTGATATACTTCTGATTGAAACACATATACTGGGCAATACAAAATATAAGCCTTAGGCATTGCGCCTTACGCATTAGAACTAGTTGTGAATGATGCTTTACAAGCAATTTCATTATTAATGAATGGTACAATTTATATTTGGATGAGCGAAGCGAAGACTTCAATTTCACCGACCCCCAAAAAAATTTAGCTCGGGTGTTTTTTTGTTTGTTTTTTGTTTGTTTTTTTGTTTTTCCGTCTGTTTGTTCGCTCTCTACCGGGCAAACGGCATATCCGATCTTGATGAAAATTTGACAGGACCTTCGAAATCTCTAAACTTAGACTTGCTACGTTTTTGGGTACAATCGAAGAAATATTTCTCATGAATATCGTACTTTTACGATTTTTTTCGATTTTTAGTGCGATATTTTCGTGACATTTGGGCCGATTCTGACCAAACGGGTGGGGCTACAACGTTCATATTTCACATGGACATTAAGGTAATGGTGATGTATTGCTTTCTGAAAGAAAAAGTTGAAAAAGTTAGCCAGAATCTATAGAAATAAAGCTTTGAATATAAGTTTTTTGATTTTTTGTACGATATTTTCGTGACATTTGGGCCAATTCTGACCAAACGGGTGGGGCTACAACGTTCATATTTCACATGGACACTAAGGTAATGGTGATGTAGTACCTTTTGAAAGAAAAAGTTGAAAAAGCTAGCCAGAATCCATAGAAATAAAGCTTTTAGTATAAGTTTTTTTACGGTAAATAATACCAATTTACAATAAACAATAGAAACTTGACAACAATCACCTACAATGCGTAGGCAGCAAAACAAAGCACTTGCAAAAGTAAAGATATCCCACGCAAAATAAAAACTTTAAAAAGCTCATCCATCAACGCGGCGGGACTTTAGCGTTTTCCTAGTTTAGACAATTTCTGAACACACAGCACAGCTCAGCACACAACCAAGAGCCTCAAGATTCCGTTCCGTGTTACTCCAACTTGTAATCCCAACCAAAAGCATTTGACTAAGAAGATGATGGATCGTCGATCTACATAGGAATTGTTTACCGATCTCTGAAGTGTTCTTGCATAAAGTGGGCGTGGTCTCGCTCCGGGCTTTACATCATGATTCGCTCGCTTCAAGGTCAGAGTGGATTGGGTTGTGTTGAGTCGTACGCACTAATGCGACCAGGGCATAGATATCGCAACACCTATAGTAGGCTAGATAAGAAGTCATTGGTCCACTTCCATGACAATTAGAAGCCATCTTGAAATTCTTGTTTGCATGTTAAGTAAATGGGAGCGATTTGTAGACAAAATCGTTCTCAAGACAAAATAGTTCTCAAGATTGCCGTCAGTTTGACAGGTGAGCATACTAGTTACTAAATTCCCTTATGCAATAACTTCTTATTGTTTCTGTTTATTCAATTTAATGCTGCACAAGCTAAAACCATATCAAACAATCCAGTAAAATACTTTATTGCATTAAAAAAGCATAAATTAAAACGCCAAATCGCCATCTTGAAATGGAGCGATTAGCGCTTCAATTTGGTACGCTCGCGCCTGTGCGGAGGTATTGGAGACTGCTAATCTAGCCTACTATAGGTGTTTAATATCTATGGACCAGGGATAATATACTCATCGAACAGGAAGTGATGGGGAACTGGAATGTGGTGCAGAATGCCGCGTACAGTGCACGTGTTTGCAATGTTGTAATGCAGCACTTAGTTGCACTAATCCTAAAGTGCACGATAAAAGATTCAAAAAGCCTATTTTGCTTGTTTGAACAGTCATTTACCTCCTGGAAAAGAACAATGCTCAACTCAAAGACAAACACACTTTGTATGCAGTGAAAAGTGTTGGTGTATCTTCACCAAGTGCCTTACGATCATAACTTGGAACTTGCAATAGTTTTAGTTTATATAGATTAAGGGCGCGTCAACCGTTAGATCATAATGTACCACTCTTGGGGGAAAACCCATGCTAGGCAGAACCACTGATCCAGCCACGGGCAGGGGGAGGGATGGAGGAGTTCTCACGGCGTGGTCGTCATCGTTCGTGTTGTCATGGTGGCACTTGCACTAGTAAACGTTTATTATTTTTTTAAAGGCTTGTTGAGTTACCTGTTGACGTATGGTGAATGCATGTCGTCGCATTCTGTCCCATCACACGTTTACTTCCAAGAAATTGTATATGCAATACTTCTTTTTCCCATTTATACCTAGTTCTCTTGTCATAAACCAGTTGTAACAAGTTTTCTTGTTTATCATGATGGAATTCGTAAAACAATAAATACATGTTTCTTCGGTAGGATAGTTGAAACGAAATGAAGACTGGTGACAAAAGAATCTTATTCTTACCGTATCGAAAAATTCCGTGAACTTTGAGAAGTAGTACCACCAACATCCTCTCGCCATCTGGAATAAGAAGAAAATAATGTTTTATAAACGAACAAAAGCAAACGGCTGTACTCTTCTAAAATCATGATCTATTTTCGAAACAAGGCACAGTATTATAAATGTGTACCACAAATCGTTCAGACTATGCTGCTTACAGCTTATAAATCTCTAAGCTCAAGATAACCACCTGTATTATCGTTACCGTTCAGCCTTTCCGAAGTTCAATTTGTAACTGATGGGTGATGTGATGACACAATTCAAACCTGAATGAAAATCTTGAAAATTTTAGATTGAACCTTTATCCTTTACATATCAAAATCTTAAAATTTATTGCAAAGAACTTTACGCTGTGCATTTGAAATTTAGAGTCACATTTTACACTGTAAAACGGATTTTCATGGGGGAAAAAATATGAAAGTGCGGTTTGTCATCTGTATTGTGATATGTATATTATGTAATTCTAATTATTATTTACAAATAAAGTTTTCTGCATATTGATGAACAATAAAATGTATCTACAAATCATCTAAAAATAACTCGCAACTGAAAAGAAGCAATCATTGCTCAGAACTCCAAACATGTTGTTGGTGACTTTTGAATCTTTGCCCATATGTTATATTTAAAACATTATATATGTGAACTTTGTATAACTCACCCTCATCGCTGACGGCGCTGTTGAGTAGTCAACTGGCTGACATCTAAAACTGTAGTGTGATAACCATCCAGACATAACACACTGTAACAAGGAACATCACATGGTCAGCTGGCAGCACATCAAGATGATCTTGATATTTTAATTTCTAGATTGATTTCCATATATATTGGTTTTTATTCTGACCTTCAGATAGACACATCAAAACAATCAACAAATGGTTTTTCAAAAACTTTCTTATTTGTAGAAACACATGTTCTGATCTAACCAATTATCTAATTACAATATTTTATGAGTACCACTGATAGTTTTAACATTGCTTAGTGGTGCTAAGTGACCAATAGATAATATTTAAATTTGGTGCGCTCTAGTACTAACTACAAGAACTATAGAAGTGCACTCTAGTACTAACTACAAGAACTAAAGCAGTGCACTCTAGTACTAACTACAAGAACTAAAGCAGTGCACTCTAGTAGTGACTGTAAGAACTATAGAAGTGCACTCTAGTACTATAAGAATTAAAGCAGGTTTCTTGAAACTGCACTCTAGTAGCTGGAACTAGAGCACTGCAGAAGTAGCACTGCACTCTAGCAGTGAGTTATCGGAACTGAATCAGAGGTAGGCTACCTCATAGAAGAGCCACGCCGAGAAGACGACTTGGATGAGGTTGTAGACGATTAGGACATTCCTTAACTCGAAGGGTTTTCTGTTCTCCATGAACTTGGGTCCGATGACCTTGACGATGTAGGCGTAGGTCAAACAGATGAAGAGCGTGGGGAAGGGGCTGGACATGAGGAACCAGTCGTTCACGCGGGGGTCTGAAACAGAAAGCGTTGCGCGATGAGCGAGCAGTCTAGGACGAAGAAATACAAGGGGGGGAACCTTTCTTAGTCTTGGTGTGGTTGATAACTGACTTGTCCGCTCCTTGATCACATTCGCTCATTTCTAAACTGCACTTATGTTCTAGAATCTACTGCGTTATCTGTTCGGTGGTCTGGTGGTTTCGGCGTCCGCCCAGCAAGCTAGAGACGCGGGTTCAAACACCGGTCAAGCTATTTAAAAAAAAAAATGGATTGTATTGATTGTCAATTCCACCTTCGAGGGTGTTTCTCGATCAAATAAACCTGAAAAAAGAGAAAGTTACTTTAAAAAAATAACCGGCTACA
Organism: Sweltsa coloradensis; assembly: GCA_024449915.1. Lineage (NCBI taxonomy): Eukaryota > Metazoa > Arthropoda > Insecta > Plecoptera > Chloroperlidae > Sweltsa > Sweltsa coloradensis. The sequence continues at coordinate 9,732 of JAMZAV010002828.1, read as the reverse complement.
TTGAACGATAGCGAAATACCTGAGCGTTGGTACCATTTGGTGAGATTACGTATCGCTTGCGCCATACATGTTGGTTTTCTTGCTCAGGAGAGAATGATCAGGGGGGGATGGGGATTTCCCCTTACTTTTAAATGTTCACAATTTCACATACGCTAGCTACGTAGGAACATAATACCATTGAGTAGAACGATCAAGCAATGAAGGTCACAGCTTCCCACAGCTCACTTCCATTAAACACTCGGCTTTTTTTCGTCGTAAACTACTTGTAGTCATAAACGTTTGGCCTTCCTAGAACCTAATGTTTTATGACAATACTTTGTGTGATATATGTTACCACTACTTAAATATTCTCTTATTGAGGCAATTTATCCTCATAAACTAATCCGAGTAACGAGCCAAACCCACTACTTTGCTCGGCGTTGCTAGCTGACGTAAAAATAGAACAAAATTAATGGATTGTATAAACCGTATGAGGTACTACAGCAACACAGATTGTACTTCTAAATTTAAACTTGTTGTTGGCTCGAGCGCTAAGCGCGCGACTCTGTTTCGGAAGGTATCGGGTTCAAATCCCGTCGAGACCGGCAATCCACACTGAAGGTTTTTTCTAGGTTTTCCTCAGTCGTTTATGTGAATGCCTCTTTGCAATAGTCCTATCCGCAACATATCTATATAGACTCCTGAAGAGGAGCACTTTCACCCTGGGCAGGTTTCCCACGAAAAATATTATTGTTTATTTTACTTCTAATTTTAATATGAAGTTCTTAACAGGTGAATCAACCACGGTTTTTCGTTTTCTCAACTATTCAACAAAGTAAAACTATAGTGAATGGAATTGAAGTAATCCTTTACTTTTGTATTGTCACCCAAAAATTAAGAGTGAATATTGTACGGAGGTGTCTTAAAATTAATTTGGGAATGGCTCTTTAGAACAATTCTTTTAGTAACATCATACGTTAACAAGCCAAATGCAATGATAGCGACATTTGTAGGTAGTGATCTGGCGAGGAAAAGAAAGGGATATTTATAATTTTGAAATGTTCTCTGATCTCGCATATCGTTCCTAATTAAACAACAACTGAATGTGGCAAATTTGTTGGGTGAAAATAAGTGGTCAAAACGTGCACCAGAATGTTCAACATTATGTGGAATTTAGTAGATTTGTCTTTCAGGGCATTTCAACATTGTAAAATAACTGGTCTGATTACAGTTTTCCAATCGTATCTCCTGGACGCGGCATTTCTCTTTGACAGAACTATTGTCTGCATAATACAAGATATTATACTTGTTATACTTATGGTTAGTAAGTTTTTAATTCAATATTTCATTAATTAAATGCATATTTGAATTGAAACTCTTCAAATTATTTTATTCGAGTATTTATTCACGTGTGGTCAAGTTTGTAATTTCCGTGGTTTTAATGTTGGTGAGAGTAACTGTAATTTCCGTGGTTTTAATGTTGGTGAGATATAACACCACACTTTTGAAGCACCTTCTAGGTTTATGTGCGCTGGTAGCTATCCCCTAGTCTAGTGTACAAGACTGTACTTGCTTCATCGCTTATCTCCTTGGCATTTTGTTGGTAGGTTATTGTGCTGTCGAATGTTTGTTGTCGGTCGGTAGCCAGTGCATGTTTTCTGAAGTACTTTATGTTTGCTACTTGCTGTAAAGTACACACCGTAACTTAGACTGTGTGTATAGTGTAGCCTGGTTACTTTGCTCCGCATCTATACTACACAAACAAAGGCTTCTTGAGAATTCTTTGGCACGGCATGTTGTATCAGTTCAGCGTTGACTGAGCGAAGTACATACTAATTTGTATGCAATGGTAATGTTCCATTGAGCATAGGAATCTTTCTGACTGTTTTTATAGCACCATTATGAATAACTAGGGAAACGCCAAAGTCGTTGTTAGACGAATGAGTGAGCCATGTGTTGAGTACCCGGTAACATTCCTTTTCTTCCCCCTACCTTAAGCCTCCCTAGCCTATCATAGGCTACAGTGGAGCATTATGGCCTAAACTATGGCCTAAACTTAAATACCCTATTATTTATACGAATATAATTATCAAACTTAAATGCAAATGCTTCCGGGTACTCAACACATGACTCGCTCACTCGTCTTACAACGACTTTGGCGTTTCCCTAGTCTAGTTGGCTAAAGCGCCCTTATAGCCGAAATATGGGAGACATGGGTTCAATCCCCTGGTCGGGAAAGATTTTGTAATTTCTAGATTGTATTTAAAAAATTATTAAACATGTTTTGAAATGCATATAACGCAGTGTAGTCTATCATCTGTGGCAATAGGGCCTACTATGGTAAACATATAGCCAGTACGAAATACGTGTAAATATTGCAAGGTTTACTCAATCTCCGAGCGGAATTTGGGGGTACCTTGACGTGCAATATTTAATTAACCTTGTACACGGCATTTCACGGCCAGGCAAATAACAAACAAAAAATATATTTTCAAAATCTAAACCATTGTCGTTAAAATGATTTCTAAACATTGGATGCCTATTTTTCAATTTAATATTTCTTGTAGGTTTAAATCGCAATGGATCTAGCTGATTTTGTTAGCAGTTCTCAGTAAACTCGTACCGGATGTCTGTTTAAAATTTCAGCGCAATCTGTACAGCGATTCGGCTGATTTTCGATGTACACACACGCACGCAGACTAATAGAATGAGAGCCGTTTGAGTTGAATGGAGATCACTCCGTTCGCTGCCCTCACTCGTTCAAAAATAAACTCAAAGTTGAAATAAAAATAACATCCCATAACTCATAATAATTCTTCTGAAGTTTTCCACAAAATGGCATTTTAATGGTAGGTACCTAAATGAATAGCAATTTAACTATATGATTTTTGCCTGTTTTTTTCGGATAGCGTTTGGCTGGGTTTTAATAATAATAATTACGGTAATTTATTGTTAAGTGACTTCTCACTTGGCGTATTTTTTGTCGAATCTAATAGTGTTATATCCGGGTTCTTATTCAAGGCAATATTCTGTTTGCACAGGCGGTCACATCATGGAGATTCACACCTTGGCATATTATTATCACAGACTTTTGATTTGATCTAGTTCAGAATCATCTACTTTGGTAAGTCTATTTTGTCTCCTAACTGATCAATAATTTGAAGATAACTAAACTAGCAGAAGGTTTGTTCGAGGTTTTACACACTCGAAAGACGAACGCACTGATCTGATTCCTTTAGTCTCCTGAAATGGAAGCTGTTTTCACTGGTCAGGCTTCTTACCAACTGAGACGTTCCTCGTTCCTCAAAAGGAACTTAGTTCCTTTCACGTTCCTTATATCATCACTGATTTAAATAATAATGATAAATGTGAGGAGTTAATTTATCATTACTTTTATTTATTAAAGTGAGTCCCAGGCCATCTGACGAGGGTGGCGCCATTTTCGAAAACACAAGATGTCACAAGATATGTTTCATACTGCAGTTAACGATATCAGATGGACTTGGACGGGATTACGACGGCGAAATGAACTTATAAACGAACGTTAAATTCGTTCCAAAGTTGACATGAATAGTAACTTTAACGTTACAAGTTCCTGATCTAAGAAAAGGAACGCGTTCCCCCCTAAGACTGATAATGTTGATGCATTGTGTCACTAACTGAAAATTTGTTCATGAATATGAGTGGGTAGGCCTAGATAATTGATATAAAGTAATTAATTAAAAAAATACAGATATAAATCTGATTATATTTTTAATCTACCTACTCACTTGTAAAAACTTAGTTTAATTTCATCGCTGCGGTATTGGACGGCTCTATTGTCACTGTTTACATGAGGCCTACTATCATGATAGCGTATAATGATGGATTGAAATCTTTTCCCGTCTGGGCTCGGGGTAGAATTGACTCAGGATATTCCCCGGCAGAGCCAAGTATAGGAAAGAAAATACCCTAAGCACAGATAATATTATATCACACTTGTGAAAGTCTATCTCGCAAACACCCGAAACTAGCGGCGAGCTCTGGCCGTCAACGTGCACACTCCCACTTCCTCCCCTTGCCTGTGGCTGGAGCTGTCCAGCACGGGTCTATCCTCCCCACATCCCCTAGACTAGAGTGGACCATTTTCACCTAACGGTTGGTGCGCCCTTAAACAAAATAAACTAAAACAAATCTATTCCAAAAGTAGGCTAGGCTATTAAAAAAAGTTTATCTAAACCAGGATAAGAACCAAGGCCCTCTTCATAGTTTGTTTTCAATTTAAGTTTAGGACGCGTCAACCGTTAGGTCATAATGCGTCCTCGGCGATCAGCGCAAAGCTTCAACTAGCCACGCGGACGGGTCTAGTTATAGTGGACAAACAAGTATTTTTTTCATGTGCAAATCTCAAATTGGTCTATAAAGTAGATTAGCGCATGGGTTTTACCCTAAAGCTTCAACCTAACCTAACCTAGATGCACGTGATTCTATGGGGCTTACTACAGTTACAGTTATGTAGTGTAATAGTGAGGTTCGCACAAACTGGTTATTCGCTTAGCTTCACTCTAATAACCTACAGCGATTTGTCAAACTTCATAATAATATGCAGAAACAATGATTATTAATATAATCATTGTAGGACTAAACTTTGCACATATTATGTTATGAAATCAGAAATTGCTTCTATTAAGTGAGAATCAAAATGTTTAAAAACAGTTTATTTGGATTTAAGAGTGCGTTTGGTCATAATGCACCACTCTGCCTAGGGAATGTGGGGAGGACACAGCCGACAGAACTGCAGTCACGGGCAAGGAAAGGGAAAGTTCTCACGTCACCGGCCAGAGCTCGCCTCAAGTTTCGGGGAGTTTTACTCTCCTATACCTATACTAACTGATGTTTGCGACTATCTATAACTTTGCTTCTTTCCTCGTCTTTTACGATTAGCAAAGGAATACTGGGCCAAATCCTTCCACGGGCCGAGAGGTCTCGTATAGGGGCAACTAAAAGGCAAACGTCACCGATAGAGCTCGCCTCAAGTTTCGGGGAGTCTTTACGATTAGCAAAGGAACACTGGGCCAAATCCTACCACGGGCCGAGAGGTCTCGTATAGGGGGCAACTAAAAGGGCAAACGTCACCGACAGAGCTCGCCTCAAGTTTCGGGGAGTCTTTTACGATTAGCAAAGGAACACTGGGCCAAATCCTACCACGGGCCGAGAGGTCTCGTAGGGGGCAACTAAAAGTACAAACGTCACCGACATTGTTTGCTGAAGCGGGAGGTCCCTGATCATCGACAACACTTACTGGAGTTTTGACAAGTATTTTCTCAATCGGTAAGCGAATGAAATGCATTGAGTCCTCTTAAACCGCCCTCTGACATCCCTACACTGTTATCCTAACTCCAACATATTTAGTTAGATACCTGAAGAGGGGCATGCATGAAGCATGCACCCTGGGCAGGCTTTCCACGAGACATTAAAAAATTAAAGGGCAAACGTTATTGGATGAGCGTAGCGAGCGAAGCGAAGATTCCATTTCACTACACTGGAGAAAAAAATCCTGAATGTTTTTCTTTCTTTTTTTCTTTCTTTTTTTTCTGTTTGAATATTTGTGTGTTTGTTAACACGATTCCGGCTAAACCGTTACTCCAGTCCTTCTAAATCTCTGAATTTAGAACTGCCACGTTTTTGAGCGCAATCGGAAAATTATTTCTCGTTAAAATCGCAATTTTACGATTTTTTTCGATTTTTAAAACATTTCTTCAGCTTATAACACCTACATGCTTTATCCGATTGTAATGATTTTTTCACAGAACCTTAATTTTATGAATTAATATATTCGTGTGAAATTTGAGCACAATCGAATAATTATTTCTTGTGAAAATCGAAATTTTACGATTTTTTCTTTTTTTAAATTACGATTAATTAAAAAAATTAAAATTAAAGTTTATTTTTTATTTAATTTTAATAAATTTTTAAAAAAATCTTCAACTTAAAAGTGATTTTTTCACAGAACAACAGAAAATCCGCATAACACATGGCAGCTCAATGCACCAATTACGCTCATCCAACAACGCGGCGGGACTTAAGCGTTTTCCTAGTATATTATAAACAAAGTTTTAAAACAATATTTTCTTGAACTGCAAATTTCCCACGAACGCAAATGACAACCCAACTATCAAGTACGTCGTCAGTGCGCAGGTCAAGTTGTCAAGTCTATACGCACAACACTATAATACTCATTGTCCAGTGGCTCTGGGAAGTCCAAACACGTGTAGGAAAACTAATAACCAATATGTTTGATGACAGAAGCATCTTCAGGTATTGGTCTAGCACTCGACGAGACTACGTGACGTCACTGAATTATCCCGGGTAGGACAAACATGGTGACGTCATACGCTATTCCAGACTGGTGATGTCAGTCAGGGGGTGGAACTCGGGGTTTTATCCCGGGTAGGACAAACATGGTGACGTCATACGCTATTCCAGACTGGTGATGTCAGTCAGGGGGTGGAACTCGGGGTTTTATCCCGGGTAGGACAAACATGGTGACGTCATACGCTATTCCAGACTGGTGATGTCAGTCAGGGGGTGGAACTCGGGGTTTTATCCCGAGTAGGACAAACATGGTGACGTCATACGCTATTCCAGACTGGTGATGTCAGTCAGGGGGTGGTACTGGGGGTTTTATCCCGGGTAGGACAAACATGGTGACGTCATACGCTATTCCAGACTGGTGATGTCAGTCAGGGGGTGGAACTCGGGGTTTTATCCCGGGTAGGACAAACATGGTGACGTCATACGCTTTTCCAGACTGGTGATGTCAGTCAGGGGGTGGAACTCGGGGTTTTATCCCGGGTAGGACAAACATGGTGACGTCATACGCTATTCCAGACTGGTGATGTCAGTCAGGTGGTGGATCTCGGGGTTTTAGCCCGAGTAGGACAAACATGGTTACGTCATTTGCTATTCCAGACTGGTGATGTCAGTCGGGGGTGGAACTCGGGGTTTTATCCCGAGTAGGACAAACATGGTGACGTCATACGCTATTCCAGACTGGTGATGTCAGTCAGGGGGTGGAACTCGGGGTTTTATCCCGAGTAGGACAAACATGGTGACGTCATACGCTATTCCAGACTGGTGATGTCAGTCAGGGGGTGGAACTCGGGGTTTTATCCCGAGTAGGACAAACATGGTGACGTCATACGCTATTCCAGACTGGTGATGTCAGTCAGGGGGTGGAACTCGGGGTTTTATCCGGTAGGACAAACATGGTGACGTCATACGCTATTCCAGACTGGTGATTGTCAGTCAGGGGTGGAACTCGGGTTTTATCCCGGGTAGGACAAACATGGTGACGTCATACGCTATTCCAGACTGGTGATGTCAGTCAGGGGGTGGAACTCGGGGTTTTATCCCGAGTAGGACAAACATGGTGACGTCATACGCTATTCCAGACTGGTGATGTCAGTCAGGGGGTGGAACTCGGGGTTTTTATCCCGAGTAGGACAAACATGGTGACGTCATACGCTATTCCAGACTGGTGATGTCAGTCAGGGGGTGGAACTCGGGGTTTTATCCCGGGTAGGACAAACATGGTGACGTCATACGCTATTCCAGACTGGTGATGTCAGTCAGGGGGTGGAACTCGTTTTTTTTAGAGTGAAACACTTGATTTCGTGAGATATCGGTCGGATGGGCGACACACGTCATTAAACTCACCACTCTTGTTGTCCATGAGGTCGAAGTAGCCGTCTAGGATGCTGCGAACAATCTGCGCCATTTTGCTCTGGTAGATGATGTGACAAAGCCTTTAGAGTCTTGGCTAGGCCTGCAACACAAGAAAACATCGATGTTATGACGGAGCACAACACTTTAGGCCTGGCCATTCTCGATAGATCACCGAAGTTAAGCAACATCGGGCGTGGTCGGTACTTGAGTGGGTGACCACTTGGGAACACCACGTGCTGTTGGCAAAGGGGGTGAAGCAGATCGCCAAAGTGTGCCCCCGATTGAAAACGATCTTGCATTGTCACCCTTAGCCGCTCTGCGGAGAACAATGTTCATATCATGTTTCTGGTGTTGCATAAAAAAAAAGTTAATCGTGTCCTACGGACCTACACTACAGCAGGCATCCCCTAGTTAAGAGTAGTGCCAGAAATGAACTAAAAAAAGATTTCATTCATTTATTGGTGGCACAAGTTGTAGTTCCTTCTACTACATCTTATGTTTATCTAAATGTGTTTTGCTAAATTAATGATATATATATATATATATATATATATATATATATATATATATATATCACTACACTTTGTTCCAACATCGTTTAGTTGGGTAAAGGGGTGTTTCCACCTAAATCTTGGGCATCACCGAATCAGCACCGGCCTGCCAAGCTCGGCACCTCATCTTCTTCCTCATTCTCTTGTCGTAACACCAACTCTCTCCACTTTTTCCTGTCCTCCCACCATCTTTCTCTCTCTTCAACCACTTCCCACTCCTCTCCTCTCTCCTCCACATCTGCCTGTACTTGATCTTGCCACCTATCTCGAGGTCTTCCCACTCTTCTCATATCATTCTTTAGTTCAAATGCTTGTCTTGGGATTCTATTCTTCTCCATTCTTCTCATATGTCCATACCATCGTATATTCAGCCAAATCCCAGACTCAAAATATCAATGCTAAATCTAACAAGGCGACAAGGCTGCAGAACACTGTGAATTTATTGTATATTTGAATGAACGACGGCCCACTCTGTCGCACAACTGATTATCAGTGGGAGACTTGATTAAAGCGGATAAAATCCACCTTGTAAACGCCGACGCCATCGATGAGTGAGTAATGGCCAACCAGCGATGGGATTTAATTGCTACAGATGGTTGGCCACGATTCACTCGTGATGGGCACCACCATCAACAAGGCTTGTTTGGAACAGCTTCATACAACTGATGGGCAAAGTTCATCTCAAGTAGTAATCAGGGACACTAGATCAACACGCCAAACTTGTCAGTGGTAATGTATAAACATCTGGGTAATGATGTAATACTTCCTCAGTTAACATCTTGATCTATTTAGGGTTTAATAATATTTTATCGTATTACTTGAAACCAAAACCAAAACCAAACATGTTCGAATGAAACGTCTACCTCCGCCCCAAATCTAAACTCTTGCTGATCTGCTAACAACCGCATGATAAAATTGTATTTGAATCATACCAGGGGTTTGACGGCAGCCCCTGTTAGTGTAACGGATCTCATTGGTACCTGGGAGACCGTATGTTACTAACTCAAACCCCAACTTTTGATCGACAGCGACAACTTTGTAAACAGAAAAGTTCTTACGCTATAGCAAAACATTTTTGTGCGTCACTGTCACAAAAATAGACCAAAATTGTCATCGGCTTCAAATCCCGTCGAGACTGGCAATCCTGACTTAAGGTTTTTCCGAGGTTTTCCTCAGTCGTTAATGCGAATGCAAGGGATTGTCCTATCCGCAACATACCTAATTAGACACATGAAGAGGGGCATGAATTGCACCCTGGGCAGGCTTCCCACAAAATTCTTATTACCACAAATTATCGCCTGATTCATTCTAGTTATTTTTAGTCTGTTGTCCTTGTCACTATCGATCGACAGTTAGATGACATCAATTCGTTATCCTGATATTTGTAATAGACAGCCTCAGAGGGTGATTCAAAAGTCCCACCTCTATTGTATTCAAAATCCTGATAATTTTTCCAACTGCTCAGCTCTCTATGAATATTATGACATGATTTTTC
>JAMZAV010002827.1:0-77406 GCA_024449915.1 Sweltsa coloradensis | reverse complement strand
CCGACAGGAGGTCCCCGCTGAACCTCTCCGTGGCGTGGCCCATTGAAGCGTCCAAGCTGGGCTGGCCGTCGAGTGTGAGTCATCGAGATCCTCTACTACAAGGTAAGCGGAAATCAAGGTTTACAAGTGTTTTACTATGAGCTATTACAACTGAGATGGATGAAGTCACCGAGCCGTACTTTGTGAGGGAGCGCATCATGTTGCCCCCGCCCGACAAGGAGGTCCCGCTGAACCTCTCCGTGGCGTGGCCCATTGAAGCGTCCAAGCTGGGCTGGCCGTCGAGAGTCATCGAGATCCTTGACTACAAGGTAAGCGGAAATCAAGGTGTTTGCGCCGATTATTTTTTGTATTTTCGTCGCTTTGTTTAGTGCTTTTTTCATTGTATTTGTCTTTTCATCTTTTCATTTGGGTTTTGACTCGAGTCGTTTTGTCATGTGATTTGGTCAGCCAATCACGTTCGTTTTCTGTTTTTGTTCCGTTGTATTTGCATATCATTCATATCTAGGTTAGTTCGCGACTAGCTGTCGTCTCTCGTAAGTCACTGCACCTGTTATCTCTCTCGCCCATATTTGGGCAAAGCCAGTTTTGTTCTATTGCTCTCCCTGCACTGTGGGTGCAGTCTTCGCCTGTGCTGTGATATAAGTTCTCTGAACTATTTCTTCCGTTTCTTCTCTCTTCTTCTTATAACTGGCCAGCTCTTTAATCCTATCCTATCTCCCGCTACGTCTGTGCTCTGGACGTCGCGACGCACGTCCCAAATCATGTTTGACACCATCTGAGCCAAGGACATCGGGGAAAATCTTACCGTCGCAGGAAGTATTCACGCTCACATGTAAGTTCTCTTTTGTATTTATTTCCTATGTTCTTCCCTGTCTTTATCTAAAATTAAAATTACAGTCCACTAAAATCTCGGGATAGGCATCTCGGCCTAAACAAGCTGGTCCGTCCGAACCGGATGCAAACTTTGCATAATTGTTTCTCGATTTCTTTTTTTTCCTCTGTCGCTAAACATTTCTTAGTGAAGTTTTCTAGTGTTTCTTGCTCTCGTTCTCGCGTAATTTGATACACGCATCTTTTTTGCTCATACACTGTATGCAATGTCGTGTCAATATACGTAACTGCTCTTTCTCTCCTTGTGTCCACGCCATTGCTTGAATTATTATTCTGTCTCGTGTGTTTAATAAACCGTGTTCACTGTTTGAATTGTTCTTTTCCGTATTCTCTGTCGATTGTTCTTAGTTGTACCTATCGTTCACCATGGAAGAGCTATTAGCACAACAGAAACGCTTCGTTGCTAGTCGTGAATTTGTCTTTGCTAGCGTTCAGAGTACACACGACGCGTTCTCTTAAATTAAACCCGGAGATGTCGATTCGTGTAGGCCTCGGTTCGACAAGGTCTCTGCGTTGGGGTCTGATTTTCAAGACATCCAAATGTCAATTTCGGATATTAACACGCTGTTTAAAGACACGGCGAGACCCACCGAAATCGATTAGGTCCAAGACAGTTTTGAGACTGTTCTTTGCGCAGCAAAACTAGGTTTCTCGCGGCTGTTAAGTTGACTCAGCCCGTCAGTGTGACTCAATCCGGGGCTGCCCCCATCTCTGCGAAATCTCACATCTCTCTGCCAGACATTGACCTCCCTAAGTTCGCGGGTGACATTTGCAAATGGCCCGAGTTCTACTCCCTGTTCAAGTCTCTGATAGACGAAAACACATCGTTATGTAATGTGCAGAAGCTGCATTATCTCAAATCCTCGTTGTCTGAACAAGCTCTAGCTATTATCTTGAGTTTCAAATCTGTGAGGAAAGCTATCCTCTGGCATTGAATGCTCTTATCTCACGTTATCAAAACAAGAGACTTCTAGACATCGTCTATGTTCAGAAGATACTACAATTTGTTCCTCTCAAGACTTCGTCCTATGAAGGACTTCAAAGCTTCCTCAAAGTCCATCGTAATTCGATTGAAGCTTTGAAATTTAAAGCACTAGATATTCTGGATTTAGGCGATTTTCTGCTGCTATGTTTATCGTTAGCCAATCTCGATCTCTCTTCTCGGAAAGCTTTCGAAACTAAGCAATGTTCTAACTCAGCTCCTGATTATAAATCGTTCATCGAATTTTTGGAACAGCAGTCACACACTATGGAACTTTGCACTGTGAGAAAAAATTTGACTATATCACTGAAGAGTTCTCATCCCTCAAAGAAGGTCAATTCTTCTTTAGTATCGTCCGTACCTGTTCCGAACTCTAGTACGAGACACATAAGTCATGACTCATCTCGCACTAATGTGGTCTCCTCTCCTTTTGCGTGCCCTATCTGCTAGTCAACACACACTTTGTATCAGTGCGATGTTTTTCGAGGTCAATCCGTCAATGAACGCTATGACACCCTGCGACGACTGAAACGTTGTTTTAATTGCATTGGGCGCACATGCTTTCTCAATGTACTTCAAAAAGTTCATGTTCTCTGTGCCGTAGCAACAAACACCATTCAATGCTTCACACGGACTCCATCCCCTCCTCTGTTGAGGAAGTGACTCACGCCTCAGGCCCAAGTCAGAAGCCGCCTCAAGCTCTCTCATGTCAAGTTCGGGCTTCGAATCCCACGCATCAAACACGAATCGCGCGCTCATCAGCGATGCTAATGGGATTTTGCAACCTTTCCGTGCGGTAATAGACTCTGGGTCACAGGTCTCGGCCATCACTAACTCGCTAGTGCAAAAGTTATGTATGAAGATCCAACCTGCCACTTCACAACTCTCAGGTGTTGGATGCACATCCACTCGTGTCCTCGGGACTATACGTTGTAGATTCGCACCCCGTCGTTCTACTCAAACGTATATCAATGTCAATGCACACGTTCTCTCCTCTATTGCCGGCAATCTGCCTACGTCTTCGGTGTCCATTGACATCCTAGAACGTTATCGTGATCTTGATCTTGCAGCCGATCGTTTCAATGTGCCTGGCGCTATTGATTTCCTCATCGGCGCAGATCTCTACTCTAACATTCTATGAAAGAATGGTGACTCAGTCAGGAGTAGTAGGCCAGCTGCACTCAACACGGTTTTTGTATGGGTGTTGCTAGGACCAGTCAACATTATCAAACCGTTCTATGAGCCCTCATGTTCTTTTTTCACGGTCGCCAACCCTCCTTTGGATAGCACGCTCCGTCTTTTCTGGGAATCAGAAGAAGTGCATCGACCTACTTCTCTGGACGCTCTTGATACTCTTGCTGAAGAGCATTTTCTCACCTCCCATTCCCGTGATTCTCACAGACGCTATTTTGTGGCTCTCCCATTCAAACCTGACTGCAAAATGCTAGGATTCAACTGTGACGTCGCGCTAAAGAACTTTCTCAGTTTAGAGCGTCGACTGAAACACGACCCTCCTCTTCATGACGAGTATAATAAGTTTATGAGTGAGTACGCTCAGGCGCTGCACATGCAGCCCGCTCTAAAAGCCTCCGAGTACATAATACCCCATCATTGTGTACGTAAAATCACCAGCTCCACCACTAAGTTGCGAGTGGTTTTCAACGCATCCTCCCCTGACAAGAGTGGTATTTCTCTCAATCAAGTTTTGCTGAGTGGTCCGAAACTGCAGGGTGATCTTCCCGTTATTCTCACCACGTTTCGTACACACCCAGTTGCTCTGTGTGCAGATGTTCGACAAATGTACTGTCAAATTCACGAGGACGATCGTGCCTTCCAGCACATTTTTTAGCGTCCTCAGCCGTCCGGGCCTGTAGTCGAGTATCAACTGAACACAGTGACCTACGGTCTCACGCCCTCTGCTTTTCAAGCTCAAAGAGTGTTGCAGCAATTCGTCATTGACGAAGGCGCGAAGTTTCCCTTAGCTGCACGCGCTCTTACTTCCCCGCACTTACATCGACGACATTGTCGCCGGTGCACGTGACGTCGATGAAGCTCGCGAGCTTCAGGCAGAGTTGCAGTCTCTCACTCAATGCGCTGGGGTTGAGCTCCGTAAGTGGGCCAATAACGTTCCCGAAGTTCTTAGCTCTCTCCCTCAGGATCACCTTGAGACTCCCTTGGTATTCTCTAATGACAACCAAAGTCTGAAAATTCTCGGGCTGCTCTGGGACCCTCGTTCAGACTGCTTCAGCTTTCACACTCTCCCCTTTGATGGATGCGTCACTAAACGTTCTATTCTCTCGTTTATTCCTCGTATATTCGATCCACTCGGTTTCCTCACACCTTTTGTTTGTTGGATGAAAATCTACATGCAACAACTCTGGCTCTTGCGCGTAGACTGGGACGAATCACTCTCAAATTCACTCAGTCAAAGCTGGGTTTCGGCAATTGAAAGCGTGCCCAAACTGGCTGACGTTCGTATCCCGCGCCTCCTCGGGGATTGTGGTGCTACCTACCACCTGGTAGGATTCTGTGATGCCTCCGAGAAGGCGTACGCCGCTGTGCTTTACTTGCATGTAGAGACACGCTCTCAGTCATATGTTAGATTGCTAAGAGCTAGAAGCAAGGTCGCGCCCGTCAAACCCCTCACTGTTCCCAAACTGGAACTAAGTGGTGCCCTCTTGTTGTCTCGGGTGCTGACAGACACTCTGCCCGCTCTCAAACCCCTGAAAATTGAATCTGTGCTGCTCTTCACTGATTCTACCATCGTACTCACGTGGCTCGCTACTCTTCCGTATCAGCTCAAGACTTTCGTCGCCAATCGTGTGGTTGAAATCCTCGAGAATACGTCTCCTACGTACTGGACGCACGTACGTTCTGAAGAGAACCCAGCTGATTGTGCTTCGCGGGGCTGCTCCCCTTAGAACTGTTAGAGCACCCTTTGTGGCTCAATGGGTCCCCGTTCATGCGTTCTCCCCCTTCCACGTGGCCCTCCGTGGTCACCTCGGTCGACCCCACCCACGACGTGCCCGAGCTCAAACCGTCCCCTACTGTCTTGATCAGTCATGACCCCGTTGTTGATCCCTTGCTTGTTAAGCTGCAAAGCTTTTCTACGCTCTTGAAAGCAAAGCACGTGTTCGGCCATGTGGTTTTCTCAAGAATTCTTCTCGCCCGCCGCGCACGCCTTCCGTTGCCCACTGGGCCGCTCCTTCCGTCTGAGCTTGATGATGCAATGAATTTGTTTGTGCGGCTCACTCAGAAGCATAACTATGCTGACTAGCTTAAACGTCTTGTCAACCAGACCGCTGTGTCTTCACGACTCTCCACTCTCAAGCCGTTCATTGACCCCCGCGGGTTTCTCAGGGTGGGCGGCAGATTACATAACTCTTCACTTCCAGAAGAAGCTCGCCACCCCCTCTTGCTCCCCAACGAGGCCCATCTGTCCTCTCTCTTGTGTGATGCTTATCACAAAACTTCTTTACACTCTGGCCCCCGCACTGTGCAAGCCCTCATCCAGCAACACTACTGGATTATGTCTCTGCGAGGTCTAATCCGACAACGTATTCGACGTTGCTTAACTTGCTACAAGTTTCGCGCCAAACCTGTTCAGCCTATCATGGCTGATCTCCCCGCTTCTCGCGCTCAGCCCTCCCGCGCCTTTCTTCATGTTGGCACTGATTAAGCAGGACCATAGATATCTTAACACCTATAGTAGGCTAGATACGCAGTCTCCAATACCTCCGCACAGGCGCGAGTGTACCAAATTGAAGCGTCAATCTCACCCATTCAAGATGGCGGTTTGGCGTTTTAATTTATGCTTTTTTAATTATTGCAATTAAGTATTTTACTGGATTGTTTGATATGGTTTTAGCTTGTGCAGCATGGTATTCATGCATGGTATGGTGGTTATTCGTGGTTGGTAGGCTGATGCAAAGTTATTGCATAAGGGAATTTAGTCCGAAGTCCGATATGCTCACCTGCCAAACTGGCGGCCATCTTTAAAAATATTTTTTCGATTAATCGCTCCCATCTAATTAACATGCAAACTCACCCATTCAAGATGGCTTCCAATTGTCCCGGAAGTGGACCGCTGACTGCTAGTCTAGCCAATTATATGGGATGTCTATGAGCAGGACCTTTTCTGTGAAGACGAGTACTCGTCGAAACGCCCCCATCACCAAAGGATACCTATGTCTTTTCATTTGCATGGCTACTTAGGCTGTCCATTTGGAGTTGGTCTCCGATCTATCCACGGAAGCGTTCCTGGCTTGTTTAGATCGCTTTCTTGCTAGTCGTGGCCTTCCTGCTCACATATATTCCGACTGTGGTCCTAATTAGGTCGGTGCTGCCCGTACTCTCCGCGAGACTCATGCCTTCCTCGCTCTGTCCGAGACATCTATTTCTGATGCGCTCGCCCACCGTGCCGTTCAGTGGCATTTTAACCCTCCCTACGCCCCCAATTTCGGTGGCCTCTGGGAAGCCGGGGTTAAATCCTCAAAGTTATTGCTCTGTCGCCTAATCAAGGACACCCCTCACACCTTTGAAGAGTTTGCCACCCTCTTCGCGCGTATTGAAGCCGTGCTCAACAGTCTCCCCCACTGTGCTATTTCATTTGACCCCGCATGGGCCCCGACTATCTTAGCCCCGCCCACCTGCTAATTGGCACCACTCTCTTAGAACACGCTTTGCCCGCCGATGCGTCCCCCCTCTCACGCTGGAATCGTGTTCGTCAATTGCACCAAACGTTCTGGACTCGCTGGTCTACTGAGTATTTGCATACTCAAATGTAAAGAGGAAAGTGGATTCGCGCGTTTCCTAATCTCAGCTTGGCGACGTGGTTTTCGTTTTGAAACCCGCTGGTACTCCTCTATCGTGGCCCATCGGCCGAGTAGTACAACTGTGCCCCAGCAAGGACGGCACAGTTAGAGTGGTTTCTGTCCGTACTACTAAGGGAGTGTTTACCCGTCCGGTAAACAAATTGGTTACCCTCCCGCCCCCTTAGTTTTTTCGTGTCGGACTTGTTTTTATATTTGTAGTTTCTAGTTGTTCTCATCTCTCAAAGTTTTTGTATTAAATGCCTATTAAAAATGTTTAACATGTGTTTGAGAATTAAACCACGTCTGATGAAAATGTTCCCGGGTACTCAACACAATGACTCGCTCACACGTCTTACAATGACTTTGGCGTTTCCCTAGTCTAGTTGGCTAAGGCGCCACTACACAAAAATTGTGAGAGACCTGGGTTCAAACCCTTGGTCGGAAAAGATTTTTTAATTTTTGGATAGTGTTTGAAAAATTAAAAACATGGTTTGAAATGCATACAATACTATTAAAAACATAGCCAGTACAAAATACGAGTAAAGATTGAAAGGTTTACAAATTGTTCCAGCGGATTTAGGGGAACCTTGGTCGTGCAATATTCGATATACCTTGGTCACTGCTATGCATGTAATTACAACCTGACAAAAATGATTCGATAAAAATGACTTCTTCAAGAACAAATGCATTGTTGTGAAACCTGCACATTTTTAAACTTATTTTCAATTAACTAGTCTGGTAGGCTAAGGCCGGAATACCCGGAATGTGGGAGACCTGGGTTCAATCCTCTGGTCGGATAAGATTTTGTAGTAGGCTATATGGATTGTATTTAAAAAAATATAAAACATGTTTTGAAATGCACATAAAGCAGTTGACTCTACATCAAATGTGACAATTCTATAAAAACATAGCCAGTACGAAATACGAGTAAGGATTGCAAGGTTTACTCAATCTCTAAGCGGAATCTGGGGGTGCCTTGAACATGTAAGTTTCGATAGCATGTCACTGCATAACTGCATTACAAATATTTGTTCCACTGCCTCCATTGCCACCGAGTAACATCTAAGAGGCAGTGATTTTTTCAAAAGAAAAACCATTGTCGTTAAAATAATTCCTACACATGTTAAGCCTATTTTTCAGTTCATTATTTCTAGTAGGTTTGTATCAAAAAAGATTGTGCTCATTTTGTTAGCAGTTCTCAGTTACCTGGTCACGGATGTCTGTTTAAAATTTCAGATCAATCTATTTGGCCGTTCGGCCGTATGGGACCGGACAGACAGACAGAGTTCGGACAGAATTAATCACGAAATCGAGTAGCGTTATAGACTCCGTTTCGCTGCGCTCACTCGTCTAATCATCAAATTGTTTTATAAAAAATAGAAATCAAAGTCCTGGATCCTGAAATCGATGAGATTGCGTCAACTAAAATGAAACTAGCTTTTACAACTGAGATGGATGAAGTCACCGAGCCGTACTTTGTGAGGGAGCGCATCATGTTGCCCCCGCCCGACAAGGAGGTCCCGCTGAACCTCTCCGTGGCGTGGCCCATTGAAGCGTCCAAGCTGGGCTGGCCGTCGAGAGTCATCGAGATCTTCGATTTCAAGGTGGGCGGAAATCAAGGTTTACAAGGTTAACCATCAGCTTTATTTATTATTAGGAAAAGGATGAAGTAGGTACTGGAATTGTGAGATAAAAAATACATTAGCTTGCATATTGATCATAATGCAATAATTAGATACTAATCCTGGAATCTGTTTAAACATCTTGTAGCATGCTAAGCAAGTTTTATTATTCGGAACTAATTTGTCTACATTCAGAGCTGATTCGAACTGAATAATTTGATAAGTTATTTGAAACTGAAAATGCGTAACAATAAGCCGTAGGGAACTAGCAACACAACTACACAAAGTCCTCATAATTTGAACTTCAAACTTTATTATTGACAAATTATTTTAATTAAAAAGTCGTTTTACGGAATCTACTTAACTCGCAAATCTGAACTGTGAGGTATTTAGATATCCTAGATCCTTAAGTTCTTATTCGTAGGACACAGTGCTGAGTTAATCCATTGCATCTTGTTTCCTTTCACAGAAGGGCGGGTTCTTTGTCGAATACAATGCCGACGACAGTGAGACCTTCTCCAACACTCTAATGCTCGAACGTCAGTTTGGATGGACTGGGCTTCTTATGCAGTCAGACCCACAGAAGTTCCAGTCTTTAGTTTACAAGAGAAGACAAGTCCACCTGTCTAACACGTGCCTAAACTACACAACTTACCCAGTGAGTAAATCTTTGTCTTATAAGGCGCGATCTACATTAATAGAGCTTCCAAGTTGTTAGGATTTGTCAGTCGTAATCTATATAAAAGTAAATCGAAATCTTTAAAAACTGCATATCTATCTCTTATTCGCTCTATATTAACGTATAGTCTACCAGCTTGGCACCCAACTTCTCAACTAAACATGCATATGCATAAACTTGAGGTTATTCAAAACCGTGCAGCTAAAGTTACATTTAAAAAAAATGTGTTTTTATCTGAAAGTGCCTCTGAGCGGGTTAAACAAATGTGGACTGCCATCAATTCAAAATTATTGTAAACAAACTGATGTTAGATTTTTAAGTAACTTAATTACCGGTGTTACTGACCTTGATCCTTTTAAAAGAATAACAATTCAGAAAAGACAGTTTAACCGACATAATACTGGCCTAATTTTAAACCCTCCCCGTGCTAGAACATCTATATACCAAAATCATTTTTATAACCGTGCTGTTACTTTATGGAATACTATTCCTCTAGAAATCAAAGATGCTCCAAATTTCAAGAATAGAATAAAAGAATATTTTAGTTAATTGTTTTTATATGTCGGTATACTACATGAGGCCTACCATATTTTGATACTACAACATTATGTTAATTTATTGACTATTTTATCCATTGTTTTCAAAAAACATTAGGCCTAAGTTATTTTAATTAGTTTTAATGAAGGGAATCAGCATTCTTGCTATGGGCTATGCCCTCTCTGATTCTCTTCAACATGTTAAGTGTACATTGTACTTTGTAGCTTGATTTGTTGAAATAAATAACTAGGAAAACGCTTAAGTCCCGCCGCGTTGTTGGATGAGCGTAATTGGTGCATTGAGCTGCCATGTGTTATGCGAATTTTCTGTTGTTCTGTGGCAAAATCATTACTAAGTTGAATTTTTTTTTTAATTAAATTAAATTAAAAATTAACTAAATTTTTTAAATTTTTTTTAATAAATCGTAATTGTTAAAAAAAATCGTAAAATTGCGATTTTTATAAGAAATAATTTCTGCGTTCTGAGGTTCTGCGAAAAAATCATTACAATCGGATAAAGCATGTAGGTGTTATGAGTCAAAGAATTGTTTAAAAAAAGAAAAAACCTGTAAAATTTCGATTTTTATGATAAATATTTTTTTAATTGCGCTCAAATTTCACAAAAATATCTTAATTCATAAAATAAATGTTCTGTGCAAAAATCATTAAAATCGGATAAAGCATGTAGGCGTTATAAGTCGAAGAAATTTCTTAAAAATTGAAAAAAATCGTAAAATTGCGATTTTCACGAGAAAAAAATTTCCGATTGCGCTCAAAAACGTGGCAGTTCTAAGTTCAGAGATTTCGAAGGCCTCCATAAAATTTCATCGCAATCGGAGTATCGGTTTAGCCGGAATCGTGTGGACAAACAGACAAAATACAAAAAAAAAAAAAAAAAGAAAAAAAAAAACATTCCGGATTTTTTTCTCCAGTGTAGTGAAATGGAATCTTCGCTTCGCTCGCTACGCTCGCTACGCTCATCCAATAATAATAAAAAAATACACAAACAATAAATCTAGGCCATATAGGCATCAAGGCCTCTGAGCTTATAGAACCACGTTAAAATGCACACTGTGTTTGGACGTTGTGTGGACTCAGCACTATTGATCGCACATTTAGAGCAATTTCTTTTTTAATACTAGGAAAACTGCTCATGGAAAATATCTGGTGGCCTACCGTAGTAAAAACTTCAGTTGATGAGTTTGATTCTGGAACGTCAATAAGGTCAATATCAACGGACATTCAATTATTTTTGGTTATGAACCGCTCATCAATTGCCATGTCAATTGATATCGGTTGTTTTTTTAATTATTGCCCATCATTAGGTCGCAAGCTATGCTATCCCTTCTTGTTAAGCACCTGACCAACTGGCCATGCTAAGAATCAACTAGACTAGCTCTATTAACCAGTTTCTATTGGTATGTGTCCAGCTGTCATCAACTAATATCAATTCAGATCCAGGGTGCGAATTGACGGGGTGGATGGGGGGGGATTTTCCCCCCTCTGGTAATTTCATCCCTGGCTCTGTTTTACTGAAAGGTATCCCTGCCGGGGATGGCTAAATCTCCACCTCTGGATATCCATGTAATCTCATTACATATCAAGGGACTTTATCTTGTAATGTAATAAATAATGCGTCAATTTACACATATTCCTTTCAAAATAATACCTCAGATCGCTTCTAATACCATCTTTAGGGCAATAATACCCCCAAATTTTTCCTCATATCACTTCTAAGGCCATCTCGAGAGCAATAATGACCCAAAAATTTTCATCAGATCGCTTCTAAGGCCATCTTGAGAGCAATAATACCCCCAAATATTTTCCTCAGATCGCTTCTAAGGCCATCTCAAGGGAAACAATACCCAAAAAAAAATTCGCCTCTGGCGGCTGGGGCTTCGCCCAAGACCCCGGTTTGCCAACAAAAATACTATTCTGAGCCATCCCCCCCCCTCTGCAAAATCGTTAATTCGCACCCTGTTCAGATCGGTTGACTTGGGTCCAAATATCGAACGGTCATCAATGACATTTTAGCAGGGTATGCATAGTCTTATTCCTAAGAGCCGGCTTTTGCTTAGGTTTTACAAGAATTTATCAATTGCCCGTTTAATTCACATTCCAGTCGCCGCGAAATGCGAAGTTTTCCTCGCGCCAATAATTGGATAAAAGGTCTCTAAGGTCAACTGAAGAAAGAGCCAGCTCTAAAGAACTGGGCCTACTGTGCACCTCAGGGGAACTAGCTATCCAGCGCAAAGTGATGGCAGTACTTCTCGTGGGTGTATGATTGGGATAACTTGGTCTTTCATAATTGTACGCACTTACAAGTTCGTTTTCAGTTTTATAAGCCTACTCGTGAAGAGATCGCAAGGCGAGCTAGGCGTTGTTTATTTAAGCTTATGTCGAGGCGTAAGTCTAAGGCACTACAAAAATAAATCATCATGGAAACTTGTTCCGCATACGGACACTAGAATACTACAATGGCAACAGGTGGGAAGGGGTCTTGAAGTATTATATTTTATGGAACGATGATCAAAACAATATTGAGATTCATTAGTTTATCGACTTCTTAAAAGTGGTGCGTGTGGTATATTCTTCTCATTCTGTTCTCAGGAGCCGGACTTAGGTAAAGCTAAACGTTCCACAGCAGGTGGCAGGCAGCGGGCAAAACACAGAAAGGCTCGCGTATTAGAAGTGGAGTGTTTTGACCTGCACACTCTTCTTGAGTACATGGACCAAGGCCAAACTCCAATCGATTACTTCAGTCTGGATATTGAAGGCGGTGAACTGGAAGTACTGAAGGCTATCGCGTGGGACAAGGTGAACATCAGGGTGAGTCTGTATGAGACGTCAGTGTGTAGAAGTGCGCGCGCATATCGCGCATATCTTTTCTTGTCTAAGAAAACTTGGGACCTGTGGTAAAGTGGTAGCATTATTTTGATGTGGCTGTTTGTTTTACGGTTTTACATAATCATCAGACTTTGTCAAACTTGTAACAAAACATGCATTTTATTTTTCCGTTTAACCTATTGATAACTTGTAAATTGCGACTTTGGTCCATTAACTGAACCAGATTGTATATTTAGTGGTGGTCAAACCGTTATCACACTAGCTCTCGAACGAGTTTTGTACCGTTTGTCAAAAAAATTCGTATACCAACTATTATTTTCAGAAAACTATTTTTGCTATAGTCAAGTTATAACTAAAGGTGTTCAGAAACGATGTCCATAAAACCGATTCTCAAAATTTAATTTTGAACTAGATTTGTATATTACACTTTTGTCCAAAAATCTAAATATTATTTCCAAAAGTGAGGTTATGTCCCGCCCAAAAAATCACAATTTTTTTATAATTTTAAAGGCCTTCTTTCATTCAGCAAACTTGTCAGACATGTTTCTTCGACTTTCAAATTATCGGCCAGAGGTGGTACAATAGCATTAAGTGCTTGAATGACCTTCAGGAGGTCTCGGATTCAAATCCCGTCGAGATCGGCAATGTACTGCCTGAAGTTTTTTCCTGAGGTTATCTTTAATCGTTATTGCAAATGCAAGGGATTGAGTCCTCTTAAACAGCCCTCACCTAATGGAGCATGCATTGCACCTTATTGATGTTCTTATCTTAACAGGTGATAACGGTTCACGTTGACAACGACGCCGGGTCCAAGAGCCTGATGACGTCATACATGGAGGACCGCGGCTACTACGTCCACGAACACATGAGGATCAACGATGCAGACGCAAGTTACATCTTCGTGACCTCCAACCTGGAGATAACTGCTTAGAACCAGATGACGTCATACATGGAGGACCGCGGCTACTACGTCCACGAACACATGAGGATCAACGATGCAGACGCTAGTTACATCTTCGTGACCACCAACCTGGAGATAACTGCTAAGAACCAGATGACGTCATACATGGAGGACCGCGGCTACTACGTCCACGAATACATGAGGATCAACGATGCAGACGCTAGTTACATCTTCGTACCACCAACCTGGAGATAACTGCTTAGCTTAGAAACTGTGAACGACGGAGTGTGCCGATAAGAAATTTTCATTAGTGGGATCTAACTATTCAATCAAGTTTTTGATATATCTTTACCATTTAAAATCAAAGTAGGTGTTCTTTCTTACTGTACTTTATTAATATGTAAACTCGAATCTAGGTATATTTTGTTATGTCGCAACACTGCCCCCTAATGCTGTTCTTGGCTGCCAGATGACTGGATGACACAAGAGAAACTGGGTCATTTAGGTGCCCGTTAGGGCGCCGCAGCCAAGCAGCGGGAGTTGGGGTGATTTCGAGGTGTCACCCAACCGTCATGAAACGTGATGTGAACTTAAAGACTATCAAAATCAAGGAGATTCGGTTGGTGAACGAACGTTCCTTCTTGATGAAAAAATGACTAGAAACAAGGATGTTAGTTCCTAATGGAAACTACTACTTGCTACTACTACTATCTAATTTGTCAGTTTCAATTGGCCAACGATTCTGACCAAACGGGTGGAGCTACAACGTTCATATTTTACATGGACATTAAGGTTATAGTGCTATAGTGCCTTTTGAAAGAAAAAATTGAAAAAGTTTGATGAAAGACCTTCCAAATAAAGGTTTTTATATCAGCCTTATACAGGCATACAATCAACAAGTAACTATAGTTACTTGACAATGATCGCCTTTATTATTTACAAAAAGCAAGTCTTTGGTCCATTTGGTATTTTACATTCTATTGTTAATTGGTCATATCATAGCAATTAAATCGACTTTGATAAAATTATTATATCTTAACATATAATTTTGCAATGGAACTTGAAAAAGTAATGAGATCCTACACATAACACAAACTTGTAAAAATACAGCCAAACCTTACACACTCAAAAGAAAAAAAGGGCCAAGCGCATCTATCCTTCCACATTTGCGCATTCTTAATTCATAAACGTATAGTGTCCCGTAACTACATCCTTGAAAAGCTTAGCAAATTAGTATTTGCATGACCATTACGTTTAAATAAATAAGGAAAAAAAGAATTTGGATGAATTATTACGTTTAAATTAATTGTTGGAAACATAGTTGACCTAAACCGAGGACCTAGGCCGACAATATGGATTGTTTAAGATTTCGATTTGAATGCCAAGGTATAGGGTATACACACGACTGAAAACTGTATTGTGGCATTGGGCCTAGACTCCACTTAAGTCCGTCAGGTTTAATTATTAATTTATTTAATTAATACAAATTTAAAAAAAAATCGTACAAAAATGTCAGTGACGCCTGCGAAACACTTCAAAACAATAATAAAATAGTATTAACTTGTTTTATGAGGCTTTGGCCCTGGGCTAATATGATTGAAATAAAATTGATATTTGACGTTTTGTCTGTCATTTGTTAATTGCCGCGTCACTGCACATCAATAATCTACTGCCGTATTAAGCGTGCGGTGCTTTTAGTAGTTTCACAATTGGCTTGTTCACTGCGACTTTTACTCACCACGCTGCGCTATTGTACTAACCCCCCACCGCCGTCTGGATGCCTGTAAAGGCGGATGTAGAGTGTAGACGGCGGTGATAGCCAACTTGCGGGTGTCATGGCTGTTCATAAATGTCAGCAGCCTACTGTTTTTACTGTCAGTTTGCATAGTTTTATGTTGAAAGCAAAATGCCCAATTGCTGTGTGTATTCGTGTAAGGAGAGAGGAGGGCATACTGTCGTGTTTATTACTACAAATAAATACAATCTCACATAATATACTGACAATGTGTCTTTATTTGGCCTCCGGCCTACGTAACCTCTCTCATGTCAACAAATCAACATTGGCTAGGACTAAGCCCTAGGCTTTGCTGAGGCGTATGCAAGGAGGGCCTAGGCCTATACTTGCTAATTTATAATACCATGATATTGATATGCCTAGGTCTACATCTAATGCTGAAGAAAAGCCTAGGCCCTAGTCCTAAGTAGCCTTATTCCAAGTAGGCCTAGGCATAGAGAATCTCAATAACAGTGCTAGGCCCCAGGTTTAGACTTCAACGGCGCCATGTGCTTTCAGCTCTTATTAGTTTTCCTATCGTTCACGTTTTCATTGTTTAAAAGTTTAAACAACCAAAATATGCTATTGAATAAAATTACTTGAAATAGGCCGTACGATTACTTACCCAAAACCATTGATTGAAGAAAGAAGGAATGGTAAAACAATTCGTAAACAAACAATCTAGGAAGCATACAGATTTGACAATGCAGAGCCTGCTATACATAGTTTATTTCAAACACCGCCACGGTCTTTGGGCAGGGTCCACTAGATACCTAACAAGCAGCTCGGAATAAGTATCTAGTGGACTCTGGTTTTGGGGGTTAGTGCAGTGGCGCGATCTGCGCGGAGCTTTGCGTGAACAAGCCAATTGCGCCACCCACAGCGTTCAGAACGATACATTCCGTTTCGACTTGGGAGTTGGGGGACCTCCCCAACGGGAAAACTTCTTTATCGACTCGGCTTGCAAACTAACGAATTTTTGTTACAGCATTGGGTAAATAATCTGATCAAAAACCTGTTATCTCAAACGCTGCTAGTATTTTCGGGTGTCCTTCCTCTAAATAGTTGATGTCGCGCACCACAGTCGTGTGAAGCGTTTGTCGGGCGTGGTTGAATTAAATATTGACTTGGAGTAAGGTAGACTAGGCCAGCATTCCCAATGAAGATATTGCTCTCTATTGGAATAACAACTCTTTTTAATTTATTATAAGTTAATTTTGATTAAGGGCGCGTCAACTGTTAGGTCTGAATGAGCCGCTCTAGTCTAGGGGATATGGGGAGGAAAGTCCCATGCTGAAACCACGGGTAGAGGGATGAAAGGTGATATTAATATGATAATAATAACAATATATATATATTTTTTTATATATTATTATTACAACGAGTAAACGCACTTTCAACAAGCAGTCGTCCTGAAGATGGATCCCACAGTGGTTCCGAAACGTCGAACTCACACACCAGTAAGTGTAAACACGCGACGCGGCGAAATGACCCGTTTCACACCTTTTTTAATATATTCGGGCCGCGAAAGTCTAAAATGTTTTATAATATTATTAATATTAAAAGTCATTTTTACAGAAGTCGTTATCGAAATGTAGCAATTTAAAAATAAACTTAACGGACCAGACAAAACATCACAAATAGGTTCATAACTAATACCAGGAAGCTTCGCAAACTCTTTTTCAGGCGCGTTGTTGGATAAGCGTAATTTTTAAAAAACGAATAAAAGCGTAAAATTTCGATTTTCATGAGAAATAGTTTTTAGATTACCCTCAAATTTCTCACGAATATATTAATTCATAAAATTAAGGTTCTGTAAAAAAATCATTACAATCGGATAAAGCATGTAGGTGTTATAAGTCGAAGAAATTATGTAAAAATCGAAAAAATTGTAAAATCGCGATTATCATGAGAAATAATTTTTCGATTCCGCTCAAATTTCACACGAATATATCAATTCATAAAATAAAGATTCTGTTAAAAAAACATTACAATCGGATAAAGCATGTAGGTGTTATAAGTCGAAGAAATTATGTAAAAATCGAAAAAATCGTAAAATTTCGTTTTTTATGAGAAATAATTTTTCGATTGCTCTCAAAAACGTGGCAGTTCTAAGCTCAAAGATTTCGAAGGCCTCCAGAAAATATCATTGCAATTGGAGTATTGGTTTAGCCGGAATCGTGTTAAAAGTCACACAAAAATACAAAAGAAAAGAAAAAAACATTCCGGATTTTTTTCTCCAGTGTATAGTGAAATGAAATCTTCGCTTTGGTCTCCACGCTAGCTACGCTCATCCAATAACAGTACAATCACAACGATTACTTATTCAGATTTACACGACGTGAGAAACTAGGACGCTTCAACCGGTTAGGTCATATTGCGCCGCCTGTGATATTGTAAGTGTTAATAAAATTAGTTTGTTGTATGGTTGATGATTATATGCGGATCAACGCCAGAATCAACAAGGCCGATTCAGAACTACCTTAAATTTATTATTTGCCTCGTTACTAGGACGGCTTTGACTTATAATTCCTAGCCCAAGAACTGGTGGCCTTAAATCAGAAGCTAAAAACCTTGGCTGTGGAATACGACGACGTAAGAAACTAGGGCGCTTCAACCTGTAAGGTCATATTGCGCCGCATGTGATATTGTAAGTGTTAATAAAATTAGTTTGTTGTGTGGTTGATGATTATATGCGGATCAACGCCAGAATCAACAAGGCCGATTCAGAACTACCTTAAATTTATTATTTGCCTCGTTACTAGGACGGCTTTGACTTATAATTCCTAGCCCAAGAACTGGTGGACTTAAATCGGAAGCTAAAAACCTTGGCTGTGGAATACGACGACGTAAGAAACTAGGGCGCTTCAACCTGTAAGGTCATATTGCGCCGCATGTGATATTGAAATTTAATGAAATGAGTCTTATGGTGTGTTTGATGGTTATATTGTTTTCAAAGTTTATGAATGAAACGAAAATGGTGGTGATGATAGTAAGTTCAAAACTACATACATCTTAATAGATTTAACAGATTTAAAGTAAAAGTGAACTCACGTGTGTAATGGTTCCGAGGGAGAGAAATTTTAGTCCGGGAGGTTTAATCTCGATAGGGACGATAGCTCGATACAATATGAATCATTTAGAAAGTCATTTTTGTACAGAGGCGTATCCTTTTGAAATTTAATTTATTATGATATATAAAGCCAGTTTACTGAGCTAGGAATTGTAACAATTTAGAAGTAAAATTGAAGCAATGATAATGAATCAAAAAAGAATTGATTTTTACTATTTATTTGTGGGTCATTGTCTGTGTGTTTGTGTAATGATCTACATACGTTCTTATTTATGATTTTGCAATTCTCTTCGTTTGTTCATTATTGCTTTGATTATGATATAATCAATGTATTTTTAATGATATTTGTCTGCCTACATTGTCTGGTTGACGCCCACTGGTGGAGCTTGCAACTTGAGTTTACATTTACATCTATTTATTAGCTTACACCAGGGGCGGCTCGTGAGTTATTATTGTGGAGGTGCACATAATTTCGAAGTCTTATTCTGCGGGAAAAAAAGGGGTTGCCGGAGGCGAATATGTTTTAAGACACTGTTCGCGCCGATTATATTTTTGTATTTTCGTCGCTTTTTTTAGTGCTATTTTCATTGTATTTAACTTTTCTTCTTTTCATTTGGTTTTTACTCGAGTGGTTTTGCCCGGTTTTGTCATGTGATTTGGTCAGCCAATCACGTTCGTTTTCTGTTTATCTTCCGTTTTGTATTCGCATATCATTCTTGTAGTTCAGTTCACGACGGTCTGTCGTTCTGAAAGGTCGCTCTCTGTTATCACTCTCGCCCGTATATGGGCATAACCAGTTCAGTTCTCTCGTGCTCCCTGCACTGCTTTCTGAGAGCAGTCTGCCACTGCTGCAATATAAGTTCTCTGAACTGTTTCTTCCGTTTCTTATCACTTCTCTATTCTTCAACTGGCCAGTTCTATTTACCCTTTCCTATCCCCCTCGACGTCTGACACACTGACGTCGCGACGCACGCGACGCAAGAAAGTTCGCCAACATCCGAACCTCAAGACGTCGGGGGCAACCAGTCCATGCAGGAAGTATTCTGCACAATCACATGTAAGTTCTCTTCTGCATTTTATTTCCTGTGTTCTTCCTTGCTCTCTTATCTCTATTAAAAACTATTTACAGTCCACTTAAAATCTCGGCATTAGGCATCTCGGCCTAAACAGACACTATTGGTCTGAAGTACCCGGAAAACGACTTTAGAGTATATTTTTAGAATTTATTGGTCGGGAAAAACTCCTCTATGTGTTATTGTTAATAATGGAAAACCACAAAAAAATTAATTATTATATGCTTGATTAAAATATTACAAACCCAAATAATATCCCTTCATCTCCTCCGACACGCGCCTGAAACATTTCTAATTGTTCGTTCAATTGTCGTTTAAAAAAACGTATAAATAAAATTGTTTATTTTTAGATCGCTAATTACCGAAGTCATATTATAATTTCACTTCGCGACACGATAATAATTTTAACGGAACAAGGGTAGTATGACGGAATGGCTAATTTTGCACCAATTCTTTTTGTTGTTGTTCAAAACCATGCGAAATCACTAGCAAATTAAAAATAAACACGCGGAAACCCACTTTTACCGGTAATTTCCAAAAAAAAAACAATGAAAAAACGTAGCGAGGAGTGACGCGGCCCAGTCCTAAACATACCTGCTGAGATGTTGTGCTCACTGCAAATCACCTTACAAGAACATAATAAAAAATCCAAAATAGAATCATCACGTTTTTGCTGTTATAGTAACAAAAAAAACTTCAAAACCTTTAACGTCGCTATTTTAAACGAAAGTCCTTTTGTGGTGAAAGTCCTTTTTATTTAAAATAGCGACGTCAAAGGCTTTGTAGGTGGAGTATTTTAGAAAAAAAGGTTGGAAGGCCTAGGCCTAGTAAGTAAAATCAAGACGCAAATAGAAAACATGGCGACCAATTAATGACAGTGAAATGAGCGAGTGTTTGTGTTCAATCTGTGTTCATTATTGATTATTCTATATCATTATTGGTATATTTTCAGAGTGACTAGTAAAAATAAATCGTTAATAATGAGTTCTTCATTAATTTCTCATCTGAAGTTGTTTTTTTTGTTTTCTTTGAAATAAACAGTGTTGAAAAGTTGGACTGCACCAACTGAACTAGTACCAAAACGACCGATTCAAGCGAACTAAAAGTGATTAAATAAGTCCAGAAACTACTTTCCGCGGCCAAAAACCAAGTAAATACACTATAATATTCAGTTAGAAGAAGGAAAATCATAAATTTAATACAAAATAACATTTCCGTCAAATTACCCTTATACCAATTTTAACACTGTTCGCTCACTTGAAAAATTCAGTTAATCTCACTTCACCAACCCTGTCGCAAACAACTTTCACTGGCTACAGATTGGAGTGTGGGGGTGAATGAATGGTACGAGCAAAATACCAATGCGTTTGAATGGAAATAACGGGTTTTGACTCATGAGCATCGTGCACCTAACCTAGCTATACCAGACGTTGTAAGTTCAAAACAAAAAAATACTGAAGCGGGATTAGCCGTCCGATTTGTAGAAAACCATGTAAAACTGTGTGCACATTCAGAGTGACAACCCCCAGTGGCAGCACTTACTGCAGAATGACTCCTGCCGAATATGCCTTGCTCTGGGCCGGCCAAAATATCCATAAAAACAATCTTACGATTTATTGGGAATATTACGAGATTGGCTTCGAACCTTAAATTTGGAATTTAGTTTGCGCAGTTATTTGTGGGTGCGCGTGCAGCTTTGCACCTATACACGAGCCACCCCTGGCTTGCAGGTAGTTTTGTATGGTGGCAAGGTCCAATATTAACATTTAAAAATACTGAAGTACTAAAACAAAGGGTTTCAAAACATTACAAATCTACCATTTTTCCAAAGAACTTTAAAAATGTATTAGATCATCAGTCATCATTCTGTACGGTGCGATGAGCTCAGGTAACAAATTCCATTCAGATACTGTTCTATTAATAAATGAAAATTTTTCTACATTTTACATTTACATTTATTTAAAAGCTTACAGTTATACAAATTTTTGTAAGGTGGCAAGGTACAATATTAACATTTAAATACTAAAACATAAGATTCACAATATTTACAAATTTACAAATTTTCCAAAGAACTTTTAAAATGAATTAGCCCATCTTTCTTTACAGTGCTCTCAGGTAACAAATTCCATTCAGATACTGTTCTATTAATAAACGAAAATTTTCCTATATCTGTCTTAATAATATCTCTTTTAAATTTCCAATCATGATCCCCCCTACCCTTATAAATCCCCCTTTGAAGAAAACTAGTGACTTCTCCCCAGCCTGGAAAATCCCTTGACACCTTATACAATTTACAGAGCCTGTCTCTTTTTCTTCTCAATTCCAAGGCATCCCATCCTAATTCATTTGTCTGCTTTCCCATACTTTCATATCTCCTAATCTTTTTATAATTTGTATCAGTTTCTTCTGTCCACCACTTTTTGAATCCTTAAACCTTTCTGGCAGCTTTTCTCTGTACCTTTTCCAATTCCATTATTTCACATTCATGATAAGGATCGAAAATTGCACCTGCATATTCTAAAGCTGGTCTCACAAGGGTTTTGTTAGCTTGTACCTTGATTTCAAATTAAGCTCCTTTTAATATTCGCATTACAAAATTTAACACTCGTACACCCTTCTTAATAACCGACTGCACTTGCATCTCCCAATTTAAACCCTGCTCTAGAATCACGCCTAAATTCTTATAGATTTTCTCCCTCTTTATCACCTCCCCCAAAAGCATATACATTGGATTTCTTACATTAAACTTTCGCCTACTAAAGCTAACAAATTTGCATTTCTCGACATTCATACCCATCTTATTAATTTTAGACCAATCTCCTAACAGTTCTAAATCCCCTTGTAAGATCTCAGAATCTCTCGCTCCTGTAATTTCCAAATAGAGAACAAAATCATCTGCAAATAACCTAAACTTTGCTTTCAACCCTACCCCTATGTCATTGATATATTATATAAGAAATAATAAAGGGCCCAGCACACTCCCTTGTGGTACTCCAGACGTTACTTCACAATTTGCCGATACACCATTACAAACTTTGACTTTTTGAACCCTGTCCCTCAAAAAGCACGATATTCAATTAACTACCCATTTATCTGAAACCAAACTATCAATGTGTTTATTTAATTTATCATGAGGCACTTTGTCAAACTCTTTTTCAAAATCTATAAAAATTGCATCTATCTCCCCACCTCTATCTAAATTTTTGCCAAATCATTAGTCAAACCTAACAGCTGAGTCTCACACGAAAATCCTTTCCTGAATCCATGCTGTTTATTTATAAACACATCTACACTACATCTGTCTTAATAATATCTCTTTTAAATTTCCAATCATGATTCCCCCTACCATTATAAATCACCCTTTTAAGGAAACTATTGATTTCTCCCCGGCCTGGAAAATCCCTAGACGCCTTTTACAATTTACAGAGCTTGTCTGTTTTTCTCCTAGAATCCAAGGAACACATCCTAAATGATTTGTCAGCTTTTCCATACTTTCATATATCCTAATCTGTTTACCATTTAAGTCAGTGTCTTCTGTCCACCACTTTTTCATTCCCTTAACCTATCTGTCAGCTTTTCTCTGTACCTTTTCCAATTCTGTTATTTCACATTCATGGTAAGGATGGCAATTGCCCCTGTATATTCTAAAGCTGGTCTCACAAGCAATTTTATACTTAATTTCACCTTAATTAAACAAAGTCCTTTCAATATTCGCATTAAAAAATAAAAACTCGACCCCTTCTTAATAACCGACTGCACTTGCCTTTCCGAATTTAAACCCTGCTCTAGAATCACGCCTAAATTCTTATTAGATTTTCCCCACTTTAAACACCTCCCCCAAAAGATATTATTGGATTACTTACATTAGACCTTTCCCGATACTAAAGCTTGAAATTTAGCATTTCTCGACATTCCATAACCAAACTAGTTAATTTTAGACCACTCTCCCAAGATTTAAATCCCCTTGTAATATTTTAAAATCTCTAGGCGTGCTATAATTCCAAATAGAGCGACAAATCCTGCAAATATATGCAGTACTTCACTTTCAACCCTTCCCCTATGTCATTGATATCAATAAGAAATAATAATGGGCCTAGCATACACCCTTGTGGTACTCCAGAAGTAACTTCACAATTTGCCGACACATAATTACATACTTTGACTTTTTTAACCCTGTCTCTTAAAAAGCAGGATATCCAATTAACTACCAAATAATCTAAAACCAAACTTCCAATTTTTGTAATTAATTTATCTTGAGTCACCTTGTACAACGTTTTTTTTTCAAAATCTATTAAAATTGTATCTACTTTTCCACCTCTATCTAAAATTTCTGCCAAGTCATTAGTCAAACCTAACAGCTGAGTCACACAAGAAAACCCATTCCTGAATCCATGCTGTTAATTTGACAACACGCATTTCGCCTCCAAAATGTCCATCAAATAGTATAGTACCAATCTTTCCATCATCTAACATTCCAACCAATGTAAGTGACATGGGTCAATAGTTTCCAAGTACTCCCTTGGCCCCACCCTCCTTTATAAATTGGCACAACTATCCCCTTTTTCATTGTGCCAATACACTATCTCTCAAAGTTGTGGAAAATATATCATTCAAATATGGAACAAAAGATGCTCCAGCCAATTTTAAGTATTGACTCTCCCCCTGATGCCAATTCTTCAGTTCTTTTTCATTTTCTTTTTCTTTTTCACCACTTTATTATATTTGATTAATAAATTATTGCATTTAATATCCTTTTTATTTGTTATTAAAATTGTTGTGTTTTAATGCATTGTTGTTGTAATACTACTATTTCAAATATTTACTTAACTGTAGTTCATTGTTGTGTCTGCATCTACTTAATTAGATTTATTTAGTTATCCATTTTCGTAAATCATTTTTTATTACTGAATATGATAGACGTTAAAGAAATAAATAATAAATAAAAATAAAATAAGATAACATAAATCATATTTCTTGTGCGGGGTAAGAACCCACGTCATCGTAGAGCGATAATACCTTTGGGAACCCAAAGGTAATACGCTGCGGACCGCGTCCGAAATTTATTGCCAAAAATGTCAATTGATTGAGTTTATTGGATATTGCTTAACGTCTCATATTTATGCAACTTGGCTTATCGAGACAAAGGGAGGGACGTAAGGGATGACGCGGGGAGACAAGGGGTGGACAGGCCTGTGCTGGTCAGAACCAGCCACAAGCGTATGGGGTGGGCAGGGGTTTGCCCACGTCGTGGTCGTCTCCGTCTTTGTCATCATCCGTCCGTGTTGTCATTGTCGTCGTCGTCGGAGAGGTAGTCAAAAGGAAGGGGAAAGTTCCCCGATGACGACCCAGAGCTCGCCATTAGTTTCAGGGAGAAAAACTCCCCTAATCACGGGCCAAACCACGAGAAGGTTGCGAGTTGGAATTTGATGGCCCTCAATTGATTGAGATAGTGGAAAGGAGTTGAACGTTGTAAAATGTTTTTTCAGGTAACATTTCTAGATTATATTTTTTCCTCGTGTTGATGATTCTCAAGAAAGTTTTTGTCTCCGAGAATTGAACCTTATCGACATTGGTACCGCCAAATATGGGGATGCAGTTATTTGTATTTTACTCTAATCGAGTTTCATATTGAAAGTACTTACCTATTCCTCTTGCCATAGCCATTGCTTCCCGTTCGAGAGCCGAAAAACAAATCAACAGATAATTGTGAACAACTGTTATTCTTAAAACTACAAACTGATGCAGGAATAAACTGACCAACGTCGAGCATTTCACTTTAAATTGAGTTTAAACTAAGTTGGATGTAAAACGCTCGCGCAGGCCACTTAACCAAACTGATAGCCATTCTTGCTATGATACGTTTACTCTTAGCGTAGTTTTTATAGTTATAATTAAAAGGGATGCACGGACATGTAACATTCATACTTTGATTTTGAATTATAATAATATATTGATTTTGTTTCACCAATGTAAACTCAGTATTTACAATTTAGTTTGTTTTAGGTATCTTGCCATTTTAAAATTGTTTTACAATTATTACCTTTTAATTGGCGAGGGGTAAGAAAGTTCAGTTATTGATTATTATTATTATTTTTCACATGTTTTTTGTTAAGTTTTACAATATCATGTGTAATATGTGCGTTTATGTGCTCAAGAAAATATCCATCTGATTATCTATCTTCACAAAGAAAACGGCTTGATAGTCAAATTATTGAAGTATTCGCTGCAATTATCCAATAACGCAGTTGGCGCAGTTATGCAACTTTGTTCTATTCAACTTTAAAGAAGTCGTTAAATGACTTAATGACTGCGCATTTCAACAATTAACTAACGTTTCCAGTAGTTAAAATATTAAAGAATGTTAACGTAGATCATTTTGGATATTGTGTTAAATTGTGTTACTTTACCATAATAAAAAAAGAGCATATTTTAAATTTAATCCTTCATTTCACTATATTCCGAAGTTATGTCTTCTCCACATTCTGGTCGTTTTCTAGATACATAGGTTGATATTTCGTTCACTGCTTTGGCCAACTGCTCTTGGATGGAAATACAGTCATAATGTTTTATCGTAACTGTTCCTGACACTGCGAGCATTCCCTTTTCATTTTATCGCGAGCAATTTGAACATGAACTTTTCTGTACTCATGACTAGCTTTTTTGAGTAGACCAAAGAAGTGTAGGCAAATTTCAGTAATTTACCTCGACAATGTGGTCCACAGCGGTCACGAAACGTTGGTGGTTAAAGGTAAACTTACTCTTATTAACCTACACTCACTCGATGTACACGAATAAGTCATCATGAATATGTTTAACCGAGAAAGCTTCAAACAAAACCAATTTTCTGTTTTGTCAGATAATTGGGATTATCAAGATAACATTAATAAGTTGCTGAACAAACCTCATTCTGTCTGACTTTTATTTATTGAATGTAAGTCAATCATTACTAGATCTTTATCTAAGAGCTGTTCTGTGTAAAATATGCCAATAATAATTGTAGAGCCACGTGAAAATGGTTTTATTAAATAAAATAGACATTTAGTCGTTAAATGGAGATAAAACCATATGACACCGCCAAGTGTTTATCAAATTCACTGTTATTTAAACAATATTTTTTTTTTTACTTTCTTCACAAACCAACATTATCTCCACTTTTCACAAACTTTCGATCTTAAGATTCAGATAACTTAAAAGATTTTAAATTAAATTTAAACTGGAAATAAAACGAGCCACTTAACCGACAACGAAATTTATCGACTTTGTGCATATTGTGCATATTGAAACTCTATGCTTATCATTAAGTTATAATATTTTTATTTATTAGATCACTGTTTAACAATGCGAGAAAAGCGAAATAAAATAAATACGTAGGCCACTTTTAACCTTTTAAAAACAAATTTGAGAAAAATAAAACTATTTTCTAGGACCTGTACGGCAATTAGTGACACATTTAAATCATGTGGTGGTTTTATGACAAATAACTGACTTGCTGCCGACCGTCGTGTGTCAATGCCAACGTTGTCACTAGGACTGAAATAGAATTCTTATACATAATGTGGAAGAACAAGTAATAAAACATTTAACCACTCAAGTCCACTAAGCTGAACCATTGTCTTGGAATGTATGAACATACATGATTGGGGTTGATGAAGGTTCCAGCGAAGGAGGATATATCTATCATTTCTTGCTGCTCAAATATATAATAATACTATTATAATTTAAAACTTTACTTAACTATAGTTCATTATTGGGTCTACATTAAATGTAGTGTTATTTACTTATCTTCCATTGTAAATCAGTTTTTATATCTAAATATAAAAGAGGTTAAATAAACAAATATAACTCCTTTTGAACGGTCTATATCGAATTCTTCACTGTCTAGTAAAGTATAAATATTCATGTAGCGGGACACGGACCAGGGACACTTATTACTGTGTAAACTTCACCCCTCATGAATTATGCCCGGACAAGAGGTGAATTTACTTAATACAATGAAACAAAAGTCTAGCCTAAAATGTCGGTAGAAGAACACAAAATTCCAATTAATAAATTTATATTCATAATTAATTATTAATTATAATTAATTAATTAATTTAAAAAAAGAGACTTGAAAAACAAACTTAAAAGTAAGAGCAAGGATCAAAATGGATCAATCTACCAAATCATCATGATGATGATGATGATGTACGAATGAGTTTCCATTCAATAAAAAATTATATTGAAATTAGACTATACATATATAAATAATCGCCTAATTACTATTTATCTAACCGACTATACCTCTGGATTGACAGAAGCATGGAAAGTTTCCGGGAATCACCTTTACCTTGAGAGTGGATCAATATTTCACACAGCTGTTTTGAGTCAACAGACCCTGAACTAGTACTCGTCGACCTTGGCTGGAGGCATTTTCACGTGGATTGTATTTTTGAGTCGTAGAACAGGCTTTCTGCACTCCTCAGACCCAAGCAAAATTTTTTTTTTTGAAATTTGTACAACAAACCTTATGGAGGGTGTTGAAAAAATTTGCAAAAAAAATTGCAAATTTTAAAGAAGACACACATTTTAACCATTAAGAGTTAACTTATTAGGTTTAGATTGACTCGCCGCCCGCGTGTAGAAAAGAATGAATATAATTATTATTATATGCGTCTCGTTAATCCAGTAATTAGTGTCCCGGGTCCGAGCCCCACTACAGGAATATTGCTTAATTACAGAGCAGTGAAGAATTCGATATAGACCTTACAGTAAGAGATATATATTTTGTTTATTTATCCTCGATTATATTAAGGTATAAAAACTGATATAAAAAGGATGACTCGATTATATTAAGGTATAAAAACTGATATAAAAAGGATGACAATTAAATAACACTACATAAATGCCGACAAGATTGAAATAATAATAATAATAATATTATTAATATATATTAGAGCAGCAAGATATGATAGGAACCTATAGATAGGAACGATGGAACCTTCATCAACCCCAATCAAGTATGTTCATACATTCCAAGACAATGGTTCAGCTAAGTGGACTTGAGTGGTTAAATGTTTTATTACTTGTTCTTCCCTATCATGTATAAGATCTCTATTTCAGCCCTAGTGACAACGTTGGCATGGACACACACACGACAGTCGGCAGCAAGTAAGTCAATGTCATAAAACCACCACATGTTTTAAATGTGTCACTAATTGCCCGAGAGGTCCGTGAAAATAGTTTTATTTTTCTCAAATTTGTTTTTAAAAGGTTAAAAGTGGCATACCTAATTATTTAATTTTTTCTTTCCTCGCATTGTCAAACAGTGATTTAATAAAAAATAATAGTATTACTTAATGATAAGCATAGAGTTTCAATATTCACAATATGCACAAAGTCGATAGATTTCGTTGTCGTTTAAGCGGATTGTTTTAGTTCCTGTTTGAATTTAATGTAAAATCATTAAAATTATCTGTATCTTAAGATCGAAAGTTTTTGAATATTGGAGATAATGTTGGTTTGTGAAAGAAAGTAAAAAAAATATATTTCGCTAATAACAGTGAATTTGATAAACACTTCGCGGTGTTATATGGTTTTATCACCATTTAACGGCTATTTTTCAGTTTTATTAAATAAAACCATTTTCACGTGGCACTACAATTATTTGCAAATTTTACACATAAGAACAGCTCTTGGATAGAGATCTATTAATAATTGACTTACGTTCAATCAATAAAAGTCAGACAGAATAAGGTTTGTCCAGCAACTTAGTAATGTTATCTTGATAATCTCAATTATTTGACAAAAGAGAAAATTGGTTTTGTTTGAAGATTTATCGGATAAACATATTCATGATAAAAATTCGTGTACATCGAGTGAGTGTAGGTTAATAAGAGTAAGTTTACCTTTAACCACCAACGTTTCGTGACCGCTGTGGACCACATTGTCGAGGTAAATTTACTGTAATTTGCCTACACTTCTTTGGTCTACTCAAAAAAGGTAGTCATGAGTACAGAAAAGTTCATGTTCAAATTGCTCGCGATAAAATGAAAAGGGAATGCTCGCAGTGTCAGGAACAGTTACGATAAAACATTATGACTGTATTTCCATCCAAGAGCAGTTGGAAAAAGCAGTGAACGAAATATCAACCTTATGTATCTAGAAAACGACCAGAATGTGGAGAAGACATAACTTCGGAATTAAGTGAATTGAAAGATTAAATTTAAAATATGCTCTTTTTTTATTATGGTTAAGTTACACATTTTAACATAATGTTATCCAAAATGATCTACGTTAATATTCTATATTAATTTGTAACTACTGGAAACATAAGTTAATTGTTGAAATGCGCAGTCATAAGTCACTCAACGACTTCTTTTAAGTTGAATAGAACAAAGTTGCATAACTGCGCCAACTGCGTAATTGGATGAGCGCAGCAAATACTTCAATTTGACTATTAAGCAGGGTTCTTTGTATATACAAATGAACAGATGGATATTTTCTTGAGCAACTATACGCACATATTACACACGATATAAAAAAGCTCAACAAAAAATCTGTGAAAAATAAAAATAATAATCAATAACTGAACTTTCTTACACCTCGCCAATGAAAAGGTACTAATTGTAATACATTGTCAAAATGGCACTCTAAATACAATTTATTTATTTATTTTATTTAAATGCAGAGTTGACATGGGTGAAAATATAATCAATATTTCATTATAAATCAAAATCAAAGTATGAATGTTACATGTCTGTGCATCGCTCTTAAGTGTAATTATAATAACAACGCTAAGAG
Source organism: Sweltsa coloradensis (assembly GCA_024449915.1). Taxonomy (NCBI): domain Eukaryota; kingdom Metazoa; phylum Arthropoda; class Insecta; order Plecoptera; family Chloroperlidae; genus Sweltsa; species Sweltsa coloradensis. Next base: position 47,435 of record JAMZAV010002827.1, on the reverse strand, counting down.
TAAACGTATCTTAGCAAGAATGGCTAACTGATTGGTTAAGTGGCCTGCGCGAGCATTTTACATCCAACTTAGTATAAACTCAATTTTAAGTTAATTGCTTGACGTTGGTCAGATTATTCCTGCATCAGTTTGTAGTTTTAAGAAATACAGATGTTTACAATTATCTTGTGATTTGTTTTTCGGCACTCGAATTAAAAGCAATGGCTATGGCAAGAGGAATAGGTAAGTAATTTTAATATGAAACTCTATTAAAGTAAAAGACAATTGCATCCCCATATTTGACGGTATCAATGTCGATAAGGTTCAATTCTCTGAGACAAATACTTTCTTGAGAATCATTAACACGAGGAAAGAATCTCATCTTGAAAATTAACATGAAAAAACATTTTTACAACGATTAACTCCTTTCCACTATCTCAATCAATTGACATTTTTGCCAAAAAATTTCGGACGCTGTCCGCAGCGTATAACCTTTGGGTTCCCAAGGGTATTATGGCTCTACGAGGACGTGGGTTCTAACCCCGCACAAGGAGAATGATTTATGTATTCTTATTTTATTTTAATTTTTAATTTATTTATTTAACGTCTATCCAATTCAGCTATAAAAACTGATTTACAATGGAGGACAACTAAATAAATCTTATTACATAGTTACAGACACAACAATGAACTCTAGTAAAGGGAAGCCGGAATGAAACTTATTGTCCAAGTTGATTTTTTGGGTTAATTAGGTTATTGTGAATCACAATTAAATTTTAAAAAATATTAATTTTGTTTGTTTTTTTTTGTGTTGTTTTTCCAAAATTTTATTATTTTATGTTGCTATGACAACCATCGTATATTAACGACTCAAAAATTAATGTATATAAAAAAACAAGATTTAATTTTTTTACAATAATGTTAGCAACCACTCCAATGTGCTGAATTAAAAAAAATTAAATCTCTAAGTTGAATACCCTCCGAAAAAATGGTACCGGTAATGTAATTACTGCACATGAAATTCACCTAAGCCTATATATAAACTTTAACTTACTACTACTTTTTACTAAGAACTTGGTTTTTCTTCACTTCAGAACACATAACTTTATTAGTTTTCAAGCTAGAGCCTTGAAATTTTTAGGACTAATTCTTTATTGTGTTTTAAAGAAACTGTGTGTGGGGAATTTTGAAAAAATTATCATCATCCAATTTTAACCCATTTATTGTTTTGAAAAATGTCAATTTTGTGTTTTTTGTTTTGATAATTTCTAAAAAAATCTGGTGACCACAGATTTTAAAAATTCAAAAATCTTCACATACAGTTTCTAAGGAACAGGCTAATTTAGAAAGGGAAAGGAAAATTTAGTCTCCAAGACTAAATGCCAGGTAGTAAATTGTACCGGAATTTAGGCAATTAACCATGCGCGACATAGGCCATTCCTGCCCCCCTTAAGTTAAAATTTGATATAGTAAAACAAGGAAAAAGTTCAAGTCCCGCCGCGTTTTTGGATGAGCGTAATTGGTGCATTGAGCTGCCATGTGTTATGCGGATTTTCTGTTGTTCTGTGAAAAAATCATTACTAAGTTGAAGATTTGTTAAAAATTAAATAAAATTTAATAAAAAATTAACTTAAATTTTAATTTTTTTAAATTAATTGCAATTTAAAAAAAGGAAAAATCGTAATGTTGAAATTTTGATAAGAAATAATTATGCGATTGCGCACAAATTTTACACGAATATATTAATTCATAAAAGTAAGGTTCTGTGAAAAATCATAACAATATGATAAAGCATGTAGGTGTTAATAAGTCAAAGAATTGATTTCAAAAAGAAAGAGAAAAAACGTAAAATTTCGATTTTCATGAGAAACAGTTTTTCGATTGCGCTCAAATTTCACACGAATACCTAAATTCATAAAATTAAGGTTCTGTAAAAAAATCATTAAAATCGGATAAAGCATGTAGGTGTTATAAGTTGAAGAAATTTTTTTTAAATCGAAAAAATCGTAAAATTGAGACTTCAATGAGAAATAATTCTCCAATTGCGCTCAAAAACGTGGCAGTTCAGAGATTAAGAAGGACTCCATAAAATTTCATTGTAATTGGAGTATCGGTTTAGCCGGAATCGTGTTAACAATCACACAATAATACCAAAAAAAGAAAAAAAAGTAAATCATTCTGGATTTTTTTCTTTAGGTTGTGAAATGAAATCTTCGCTTCGCTCGCTACGCTCATCCAATAACAACAACAATGCATTTAAAAACAAAAAATTTGGTTACAAATAAAAAGGATATTAAATGAAATTAAATTATGAATAAAATACACTAGTAAAACGCTCAAGTCCCGTCGCGTTGTTGAGCGAGCACCGGTACGTGCAACACGACTCAAATACGACATTCCCATAATGATTCATACCAAAAAGTCTTTAAGGTCTTGACCGATTCAGCTGAAAATTTGTTAAATAGGAGAGATTGTTTTACTTATTGATCCTGCAAAATTTCATAACGATCGGAACATTTATATTTTATTTATTTTTTATTTATTATAACCAACGATTGGATTTTGTTCAAAAACTATACAGCAACCCGCATAGGTGGTATTTTCCATGTGTGCAAAATTTCAGGTCGATCAGAGAAACGGTGCGACCTGCACCAAAGCAGTAACGGAAAAACAGACATTCGAGCTATAAGAGTCGCTACGCTCGCTAAAAAAAGTGGTGAAAAAAAAAAAAAAAAAAAAAAGAAAAAGAAAAAGAAAAAGAAAAAGAAAAAGAAAAAGAAAAAGAAACAGAAAAATTAAAAAAAGAAATTAAATTAAAAAAGAAAAGGAACGAAAAAAAAGAAAGAAAAAAATATTAAAGAAGAAAATCGAAAAGAAAAAACTGATTTTTTAGACGATCCCACACAAACGAATATGAGGTTCGCCAAAAATCAGGATCAGCAAATCAGGGTTATATCACTTTCGCTGATAAAACCACCGACAGTGAATCTTCATTCTTGTGTTTAAATCTTAATAACAATTTAGTTCAAAATATCTTGACTCTAATATATAATTATATCAGATAATTATTTAAAATTGTTCAAGTAAAAAACTGATCACAGCAATGATACACGACACTTGTCCTGAACCTAAGTTGGAATAGAATGTTTAAGCATGTGAAGGTAAAGAGGGGAGGTAAAGGAGAAATTTCTACTTTAAAAAGAGATGGGGTGATAGTCTATTTCAGTGATCAAGAAAAGGCCGAAGCTCTGAAAAAGTACTATTCTGAAGTGTTCCAGTAAAACGGAAGACGAGTGTTCATACTTATTAACATTAAAGGTGACTTTCCTATGACCATAAGTTTTGAGAGAGTATTTAAAGTTGTAAAGAAATTGAAGAATGGAAAGGCATCAGGGGGAGATGGAGTAGATGGTCAAAACTAAAAAATTGCCTGGAGCATCTGTTATTCAATATTTGATTGATATTTTTTCCACATCTTTGAGAGATGGTGTATTGCCAGAATACTGGAAAGGGGATAGTTGTACCAATTCATAAAGGGGGGGGGGGCAAGGGAGTACTTGTAAATTATAGACCCGTATCACTTACATCGGTTGAATGATAGATGATGGAAAGATTGGTACCTACTATACTATTTGATGAACATTTTGGAGGCGAAAGGCGTGTTGTCAAATGAACAGCATGGATTCAGGAAACGGTTTTCTTGTGAGACTCAGCTGTTAGGTTTGACTAATGACTTTGGAGAAATTTTAGATAGAGGTGGAAAAGTAGATACAATTTTGATAGATTTTGAAAAAAAAAAACGTTGTACAAGGTGCCTCAAGATAAATTAATTACAAAAATTGGTAGTTTGGTTTTAGATAAATTGGTAGTTAATTGGATATCGTGCTTTTTAAGAGACAGGGTTCAAAAAGTCGAAGTATGTAATTATGTGTCGGCAAATTGTGAAGTTTCTTCTGGAGTACCACAAGGGTGTGTGCTAGGCCCATTATTATTTCTTATTGATATCAATGACATAGGGGTAAGGGTTGAAAGTGAAGTTAAGATTATTTGCAGATGATTTTGTTCTCTATTTGGAAATTATAGACGCCAGAGATTTTAAGATATTACAAGGGGATTTAGAATTCTTGGGAGAGTGGTCTAAAATTAACTAGTTGGGTATGAATGTCGAGAAATGCAAATTTGTTAGCTTTAGTAGGCGAAAGTTTAATGTAAGTAATCCAATATATAAATGATTTTGGGGGAGGTGTTAAAGTGGAAGAAAATCTATAAGAATTTAGGCGTGATTCTAGAGCAGGGTTTAAATTGGGAGATGCAAGTGCAGCCGGTTATTAAGAAGGGTGTACGAGTTTTAATTTTTTAAATGCGAATATTGAAAGAAGCTTTGTTTGAAATTAAGGTGCAAGCATATAAAACCCTTGTGAGACCAGCTTTAGAATATGCAGGGGCAATTTGCCATCCTTACCATGAATGTGAAATAACAGAATTGGAAAAGTTACAGAGAAAAGCTGACAGTAAAGTTAAGGGAATGAAAAAAGTGGTGGACAGAAGAAACTGATTTAAATGGTAAACAGATTAGGATATATGAAAGTATGGAAAAGCTGTCAAATCATTTAGGATGTGTACCTTGGATTGTAGGAGAAAAACGGACAAGCTCTGTAAATGGACGATTAGTCTAACTCCGCCCCCTGACGTCACGACTCAAACATGTGCTCAAAGATGGCCGTACTGTGGGACGATTTTAACTGACAGCCTTACTGTATCACACTAAAGACTGGATTGCTGGATTGAAATGGTTCAATATTGTGTTGTTTCACGATGTTCGTCAAGAGCTAAAATAGGAGGGGTGTCTTTACACTCGTTTCCGAAGGATATCAAGTTAAGAAATAAGACGTGGGAAGTTAAAATCAGATAGAAAAGAAATGTTTTACGAAAACATGTGATACCATGCTTGTGGGCTAGAGAGGCCTAAGCACTAGACAGGCTACTTTTGTTTAGGTGTAGGGCCTAGACCTAGCTAGAATAGAATAGAATGTTGCTTTATTTCCAAAGTATTGCATACATAGTTAGTTTTATGTTTATATAACACAGTTGACCCCTAAGATAATACAAGTGGGCCTACATCTAGTAGTTAGGGTAGGCCTATATGGAAAGGAAAATAACACCTAGGCCTAGCCTCTGCTTATTGGTAGGTTAAAACTAACAGTATAGCCTTGATTTTGCTTTTAAGGTAGGCCTAGGTCTAAAGCTTCCAAGGTTAAAGGCCTAAACTGTGTATAAACTATAAAGAGGGGTACATTTCTAGGCCTAAATCTTAGCAAAGAGGTGTGTCTAGTCCTAGCCGTGTAGGCCTAGGATTAGAACCTAGGCCTCCGCCTACCCCTAGAGTTAAACCCAGGCCTACTTTTTACGATATGATCTTGTGAACTGAGGAATAATAAATTATGTTGGCCTAAACCTGAGACTAAACTTTAAAAAATGCTTTATAGAGTAAAGGCTTTGGGTTTATAATCATTCTAAACCCAAAGGTATAGGGACTATGATGACCACCGTTTTCCGAAGTCCACACATCCTCAAGGACATAACATAGGACAATACAACAGCAGCTGGCTTCCTTCTTGATCTACATAGTCTTTGGCTAAGCCCATTCTAGAAAATAACATAATTTTCAAGGATTTTTTCCACCCGTACGGGCGTAAAAACACGTTGAAGTCCATTGCGCCAACCACACTTAGGTTGCAGCTTGTCCCACAGCTCGTGGCGCTACCTGTTGGATTTTTCGGAACTAGCTAAGCCCCGCCTTTGACTAGTTGTCCATTGTATAATGCGTCTAGGGATTTTCCAGGCAGGGGAGAAATCAATAGTTTCCTTAAAAGGGTGATTTTTAATGGTAGGGGGGATCATGATTGGAAATTTTAAAGAGATATTATTAAGACTGATGTAGGAAATTTTTTATTTATTAATAGAACAGTATCTGAATGGAAGTTGTTACCTGAGCTGATTGCACCTTACAGAATGATGAGCTGATACATTTTTTAAGTTCTCTGGAAAAATTGTAGAATTGTCATATTATGAAACCCTTTGTTTTAGTATTTTAGTATTTTTAAATGTTGTAAATGTTAGAACGTTGTACAAGGGGCCTCAAGATAAATTAATTACAAAAATTGGTGGTTTGGTTTTAGATAAATTGGTAGTTAATTGGATATCAATCTTTTTAAGAGACAGGGCTCAAAAAGTCAAAAGTATGTAATTATGTGTCGCAAATTGTGTAGTGACATCTGGAGTACCACAAGGGAGTGTGCTGGGCCCATTGTTATTTCTCATTGATATCAATGACATAAGGGTAGGGTTAAAAGCAAATTTAGATTATTTGCAAATGATTTTGTTCTATATTTGGAAATTATTGACGCCAGAGATTCTGAGATCTTACAAGATTTTGAATTGTTGGGAGATTGGTTTAAAATTAATTCAATGGGTAGGCCTACGAATGTCGAGAAATGCAAATTTGTTAGTCTTAGTAGACGTAAGTGTAAGAAATCCAATATATATATATATATATATATATATAAATATATGTTACCATCTTTAAATAATTAAATTTACTTCTTTCGGTTTATTACGTATATTGTTTATTTAATCCGACGTTTCGACTGGATTTCACCAATCTTTGTCAAAGACAGTAAAGCAACTCAAGTAAAAAACCCAATATACAAAAACACTTCAAGAGGGAAACGAAACAAAAACACAATAATAACATACAAACATAATTAACAAGGCAATGCGAAGTAGTTAACTAACAGGAATATTATAACTTGTGGAAAGAGTTTAGAAAAACATGTCATGTTATTGATTAGATGAAGTAGGCTAGTCTGCTTGACCAGAACATATATACATAAATATATATGTATATGTATGCTTTTGGAGGTGGTGTTAAAGATGGAGAAAATATATAAGTATTTAGGCGTGATTCTAGATCAGAGTTAAATTGGGATAGGCAAGTGCGGTCGGTAATTTAGAAGGGTGTAGGTGTTTAAATTTTTTAAATGCGAATATTGAAAGGAGCTTCATTTGAAATTAAGGAACCAGAATATAAAACCCTTGTAAAACCAGCTTTAGAATATGGAAAAGCAATTTGGGATCCTTACCATCAATGTGAAACAATAGAATTGGAATTGGAAAAGGTACAGAGAAAAGGTGCCAGAAAGGCCAAGGGATTAAAAAATGGTGTACAGAAGAAACTTAATTAAGTGGTGAACATTAGGAGATATGAGAGTTTAGGAAAGCTGACAAATGATTTAAGATGTGAACCTTGGATTTGAGGAAAAAAAAGTGACAGGCTCTTTAAGGGCGCATTCCGTAACTCGCTATGTGGCGCTTTGTAGCGCTTAGCCTAGTCCGAAATAAGCTTGGAGCGCCATGCCACGCAGTTCAACACACAGCCACAGATCGCTACACTCGCTGGAGGTTTTTCGTCCAGCACTTTGTAGCGATTTGGGGCATTATGGGTAATCTACATATGGATGAACGTGATTGGTGGTCAAAGGCGCTACGAATCGCCACGTAGCGAGTTACGGAATGCTTGAAATTTTGTTTGAAAGTGCTCAAAGAGTACAATGGTACCATATTCTCAACAAAACCTTCATTGTACTATTGTCAGCTCGATATTAAATATTAAATTAATGTTTCCTCGTCGTCGGAACTAGAATAGTCTATAATTTCATGAATAGTGAGTTGACACATTCACCGTCGGCCATTTGTAAACACAGCCTAAAATCGCCGCGCCCATTCCGAAAGTACGAGCGCTACAGCCGCCATATTGTCGCCACGGCTATGGCGACTGGAGCGACTTTCGGAATTCCCCCTAAATTGTTTAAGGCGGCAAGGGATTTTCCAGGCTGGGGAGAAATCAATAGTTTCCTTAAAAGGGGATTTATAAGGGTAGGGGCTGTCAAGAATTAAACAAAAGATTCAATCCAGTTTGCATACTTACCTCACGCGATTTAGTGTTAGCGTTGTAAATTTCTCCATCCCTGCATTATTTAACCCTCTTTACCAGCTATCAACCTTCTGTCCTCTCGATACAATACCGGACACCGGTAACATGAACGCATTCTGAACAATCATTCAATACGATACCAACCCAACTATTCTGACAGTGGATCAAACCGATTAACATGAAAATTCACCTTTTCTCTTCCTCTAGAGTGGTTAATTCTTCTCGTTGTCTCTATGTCTTGGTTTACGAATGAGATTCTATCAACAACATTAATTGTGACGTGCATATAACGGGGGAGGGGGGGGAGCCCACGATGACTGACTGATTACAGAATTCTAGTTCGAAGTGGTTACATTGCGGATTGACTGGTTGGATCGTATTTGATACCGTATCGAATCCTCCATGATTGTGAACACAGCTTATCATGATCTACTTCCTGCTGGTTAAGAGCTGGTAGAAGGAATGGGCGTCTTCAAAACAGTAACAAATCAATTTTCATTCCAAGAAGCACGCAAAATAATTATGTAATGACGACGGAGCCGAGATAATGCTCCTGGATGCGCATGAGAAGAGAGCATACTTACAAGCGTTCATATCACAGACAGATGTCTTCAATATTACCGCCCATGGTTGGACTTGGATCGGAATCTGTCTTATCAGTGGCGTGTGGCAGACTAGCAGAAGTAACGAGATTCTTTGTTCATTGTTAAGGTGATAATAATAAGCTCTTTTCCCAATACTAGTAAATTCAGTATAATGTTTGTGGAGAACCTACCCAGGGTGCAACGCATACCCCTCTTGATGCGTCGAACTAGGTATAGTGGACTTAGGACAAATTGTAAAGGTATATCCGAGGGGTGCTTGAGACACAAGACAATTATGACTGAGTAAAACCACGAATAAAACCTAATGTCAGCATTTCCTATCTCTACTGGATTTGATCCCAGAGTCAAGCGCTTAACCCCTTAAGTCAACACAACAGCCTAAATTAAATATTTCAAAGTTTTGTTCAAGATTCCTTGATTACAACGACAAAATTAGACCATTGTGAAGGAGATATCGTTGTTTTGATTATCTATACACAATTTGATTGGTATATGTCCTTGAATATAATGAATATTGAAAGAAACAAAAAACCATCTAAATTCAACATTCACCGCTAAACAATGTAAACATAAATGATTTTCAATACCAATTTAATTGACAGCAAGATCCTGTCTTACAAAAGTTAGATTCCAAAACGATAAAAACAAAGTTCATAAATTTTACTACGAGTCGCGAGAGCCTGTAGATGTTCATATTTTAACAATGTTAAATGTGTAAGAATCCTAATTAAATGTTTCCCAAGTTAACCAGATATTGTAGAAACTAGCTCGAACTTGGGTCTAGTACTTGAAATACCAGTTTTTTTAAGGTTACATGAGCTGTTTCTCTCTCTTGCAAAAATGTCTACAGTTTTAATCTCTGTGAAATATTGCAGTTTTTAACAATAAATGTGAGTTATAATAATTGTTAAAGCTGATTGTCCTTTGCGAATAGTGAGTCTGTTTTGTATCTAAACTGGCAGTCAATCTGACGAAACGATACCTAACAATCAGAGCGTGGGAATGATTTATTAAAAACATACCTATCCGCAAGTTCTCATCTCAAGGCCTATCCTAGGCTTATAGCTAAATATGGCTACCCTCCAGACGCCGGTTTTAGTCAAGACGAACAAAGAGAACAGTGTGACCACGGCGAATTCACCACCTACAGCCTTCTGCAACTTACAATTTCGTGTTTAACTACCAATTGTTAAGTCAGGGCTCAGAATGGTGAGATTTTCGGTTATTATTATCTCACGTGTATTAGAATACTTTCATAAAATGGCTGACCAGCCCAGTCCAGCTCAAGTCTACGCACGTCTGTTAATATTGTTGATTGTTCATAAATGATGTTGTTGTTGATATTGATATATAAAACTATTATTGCACCACATTTTGACTATTGTAACTCACTATTGTGGGATATTCGCAAATCAGATATTAGTTTGCTACAAAAACTTCAGAATAGAGGTATGAGAATAGTATTAGGATGTAATAGATACACAAGAATAGAGTCTATGCTAGAAACACTACAATGGACTTCTGTTCAGCAGAGAATAGCGCTAAGTACACTTGTAATGATATATCAAATGAGTAAAGGATTGATGCCTAGGTACCTTAATAACATAATATGTCAAGTAAAGGATGTACATAATCACAAAACAAGAAGTACTACCGGAATAAACTTTACCTAGAATGTATGCATAAAAGTAGCACACAAAAATTTTAAGGTTAATTCAAAAACATAAGAAACGTAAACAATGTACATAAATTTAGAAAAGATTGTGTCAATTTTGTAAAATCAGAGTTTATGGTATAGTGTAACACTAGTTTATGCAGCTAGTTCAATAGGCATTTTGATATTAATAATGGTGATTTACTTGTTTATGCTATGGTGCTTATGTGCCACATCAATGTAAACATTGTGCTAAATGTATATTAATAGCTATATATAGCAAATAAAGTTAACTACTACTACTACTACTACTACTACTACTACTACTACTACTACTACTACTACTACTACTACTACTACTACTACTACTTTTAAAAATGGTTTACTATGCCATTGTTCATTCATATTTGTCGTATGGAATAACTGCTTGGGGATCGGCGTCTACACTCACTCTGTCTCCTCTGGAAGTAATGCAAAATTCTATTGTGCGCTCTTTGTTTTGCTCAACAAATGTTGTTAAAAATTATAACACTATTCAAACTTACAAATATTGTAACATTCTGCCGGTGCAGCAAATGTATTTTTATTATTTTATTATTAAACACCTTTTCAATATCAAGTCTGAAAAGTATAAAAGTACGTACCATACACGGAGTGGAAATGATTGTATGTATGTGGTTCCACGTGTGTACACCAACTACGGTTTGCGTTGCATACATTATGCTGTACCGGCGTTATGCAATGAATTGCCTGAAAATGTCAAAAACGTTCAAACCTATGCAAAATTAAAGGAAAGTTTAAAAGATTACATATTTAAAAAAATTGAAAAATAAAAAGTTACGTTGTGTTTAATAACCTCCATGATTCACCTATTTCAATCGTTAAAAAATAATGAAATATAGTCGAATTGTGGTTGTGCGTGTCGTGGTGCTCGAACTGTCATCATGTTTAAATGTAAAATGTGCTATTGTGGTGATGTTTTGATCATGGTTTTTTATGGTTGTGGTGGAATTTGGTCTTTAAAAAAAAGCTTAATCAAAGCCTTGCAGCTGTTTTTTTTTGTTTAGGGTGTGTTACTTATTTATTACAATTAGTATTATTAGTTTTTTTTTTTTTTTTGTTTGTTTATTATTGAATTTTTTTGTATCTCAATTTCATTCTAGGGAATATTTAAATTTAATGTTTCCGTTTTAAAAAGAAGTAATCAATTTAATTTAATTTTGTTGTCAAGAATGCATAACTGTCATGGAAATATCATCTGTATTGACATAGGAACTGGATTCCAAGGGATTGATTTATTGTATTACTATGTACACATGTATAAAAAGATTTGAACCTGCAGATAAGCTGTTTTGTAGCTTCGCAGGACAATCGATTGTATCTGTAAATAAATTGTTCAATAAAGGCAACATTAAAAAAAAAAAAAATACTACTACTACTACTACTACTACTACTACTACTACTACTACTACTACTACTACTACTACTACTACTACTACTACTACTACTACTACTACTACTACTACTACTACTACTACTACTACTACTACTACTATTCTGCAAAGCCAAGGTCACAGGCCCCATTTAATGACTACAGTAACTTCTCAAACTAGTCTGCTTCTTTCAGGCAATCAGTGACGCAAACGCCACCTGTTGTCGGCCCTATGGATTATGGCTATGATTATTTTCAGAAGAATAATATAGCAACCACAGTGCATGAAATAACCCCAGGTGAGGTAGGCCTAGGCTTAAGTCGTGATAGATCGATTACCAGGCTTTATGCCGCCACTGCACTCCGAGTATGAACAGTCAAGACTGCAGATTAAAACCGGCGCCATTAGCCTCCTAGGCCTGTCCAATAACACACCTTGAGGGGGGTTTTCTTGTCCGTGTGTACAGGAAAGGTTTCGACAACAAAGAGGGATAGCAAGTATGAGGAAGAAATTAATGAAAGCTAGAAGAGAAAAGAAAAAGATGACGAGAAATGAATAAAACGGTGATTAAAGAATTCAAGAAAACAATCGAGTTGTCGAGTTCTTTGAAGTCACAATACATCCGGCCAGAGCTCGCCCTTGGTTTCGGGGAATACGCTGCTCCCCTACTCACAGGCCAAACCCCGAGAAGGTTGCGAGTTGGACTTTGATGGCCCAAATCCAGTAGAGATTAGAAATCCTAACATAAGTTATTTCCGAGGTTTTCCTCTGTCATTAATGCGAATGCAAGGAACTCCAAGTCCTCTCAAATAGCCCTCGGACATATCTTTACAAATGTCCTAAATCCAATATATCTAGTTCGACGCATCAAGACGGATATGCATTGCCTTGGGTAGGTTCTCAACAAAAATAATATTTAATTCATTAGTATTGGGAAAATAGCTTATTAAAATCACCTTAACAATCCAAAATGAACCTTGTTTCCTCTGCTAGTCTGCCACACGCCATTGAGAAGATCGATACCGACCCATTAAGGACATCTGGCTGTGATAGGAATGCTTGCAAGTGTGCCCGTTTCTCAAGTGGATCCAGCAGCATTATTTGGGCTCCGTCACCATTACGTATTTTGGCGGGCTTCATCGAATGTAGTTTCGCTACTTTTCTGAAGACACCCATACCTTCGATCACCACGTAACCCGCAGGAACTAGAACATGATTAGCTGTGGAATTCTATTCTCTTGTGGGTAGCTTAAAACCAATCAGACTTTACACTTCGTATGTGCTGTGTTTTTCATTGTATTGTATGCTGTATATGTATGTATACTATCCATAACATTTTAACCTCAATCCTAGAACCTTATTAATTTCGCTCCATCTCTCTCTCTCTCTCTCTCTCTCTCTCTCTCTCTCTCTCTCTCTCTCTCTCTCTCTCTCTCTCTCTCTCTCTCTCTCTCTATATTATATATAGTATACGTTTATATTATTGTCAATCAATTTTCAACATCAATTGTATGAATTTGTATCCACAGTTATTAGTATGTATCTAATATTAGTTTAGTAGAATAGTAGTAGTAGTAGTAGTAGTAGTATGTAGTAGTAGTAGTAGTAGTAGTAGTAGTGTAGTAGTAGTAGTAGTAGTAGTATAGTAGTAGTAGTAGTAGTAGTAGTAGTAGTAGTAGTATAGTAGTAGTAGTTTAATAATAGTTTAATTATAATTAGTATTATTAGTATATTATTTACATATCTATTATACAATACTTATGTATAACATGTTGTAGAGGTTGGCTATGGTCAAAGGGGCTTTATAGCCCTATGTAGCCCACCTTTTAGTCAATAAATATAAAATATATCTCTCTTTCTTTCTCTCTCTTTCTCTCTCTCTAGAATTGGTGGAAGTGTTATACTTTTCCTCTGTATTAGTCAAATGAATTAAAAATTACTTACTTACTTACATTTCGAAAGATATTCTAAAATGGCGGGCAAGAATCAAGTATAATAGTATTGACTTTAATAGGTTTGTAATACTTCACACCGTGTAAACTATTTAAAAAAAAATCTAAATGAGAATGAAAAATAATTCTATCCCTTGTGTTATAGGATTATTCATTTATTCTAAGCTCATTTTGAAACGCATTATACTGATATAAAAATAAGACACACACGAATTTAAAATTATTTTGCTCAATCAAGGGTAAACTTTGGTCTTATTTTACATTGCAGTGTAAACAAAATAAGAGTTTTATAACAATGGATTTAGAGTTCAAGTCATAGACTTCCTTGGCGTTGTAGTGCGCCACAAGAAGCTGTGTTAAGTGGCTCTTAGTGCGACTAATCCCTGTATGATTCCCCACAAGATATTAGACAAAGAAAATTATTACTCAACGTTGAGTTATAAATTCTCGTGGATCAACTACAATCCGAGTTCTGAACATTCAGCCAATTAGGAGGCTAGACGAATTTTGAGCTTTTAAAATAATATGGTAAGAATTGCCGAGAGAATTGCCTGCCAAATTCACGGAAAATTGAATTGAAACCGCAACATTGTCTGGAATATAAGATGGCCAGTAATATAAATAGTTATTTATTTTGTCCAGTTTGGAAACCCGGAATTATGTATAACAATGTTATTCATGTATAATGTTTTGATCAAAGAAATTTAACTTAAACATTATCTTGTTTTTAAGATTATTAAAAACTCAGAAATAAATTTGGAGCCGAGTTATTTTACAAAAGATTTCGAGGATAGTTTTATTGTTGTAATATTAATTTGTCTTAATCTTTAAGTTCTTAATCCATGAGTTATCTATTTATTAATAAGATATTAAAATTAAATGTGTTTGGTTGCTTATACAACAAGACAAACACATCACTTTCTCTGTCACTAGATGCTTACATAATGTAAAAGCCTATACTGTATTAAATCGTCCATATAAGCAAAGCTGTCAAGAATTGAACAATTGATCCAATCCGGTTTCAATACCAACCTCACGCGATCTAGTGGTAGCGCTGTATATTTCTTCATCCCTGCATTATTTAACTCTTCTCTACCGACAAGCTGCCTGCTGAGCACTCGATACAATACCGGACAACGGTACATACAAGTATTCAGTACAATCATTAATACGATACGATTCCAAGTTTTCTGGAAGAGGATCCAACCGATCCACTCCATAGTGGTAGTGGTTACATGGTGGATTGACCGGTTGTATCGTATTAAATACCGTATCGAATCCACCATGATTGTAAACACAGCTAATCATGTTTTACTTCCTGCGGGTTACGAGCTGGTTGAAGATGTTGGAGTCTTCAGAAAAGAAGCGGTACTACATTCATTCTATGAAGCCCGCCAAAAACGTAGTGGCCGAGCCGAGCTAATGCTCCTGGACACACTGGAGCAACGAGCATACCTACAAGCGTTCATATCACAGCCAGACGTTCTTAATATCACCGCCCATGGCTGGACTTGGGTCGGTATCGATCTTATCAAGGGCGTGTGGCAGACTAGCAGAGGTAACGAGATTCATTGTGCATTGTTCAGGTGATATGAATAAACTTTGTTTCCAATACTAATAAATTAAGTTTAATTTTTGTGGAGAACTCACCCAGGGTGCAATGCATACCCCTCTTAATGCGTCGAACTAGGTATATTGGAGTAAGAACAATTGTGAAGATATGTCCGAGGGCTGTTTAAGAGGACTCAATTCCTTGCATTCGCATTTATGGCTGAGGAAAACCAAGAATAAAACCCATGTCAGCATTTCTGGTCTATACTGGATTTGAGCCCATAGTCAATCGCTAAACCCCTTAAGCCAACACAACAGCCTAAATTAAATGGTTCATTGTTTTTTGTTGGAACTAGGTTGAACAAGAGTCTAGTACTTGTTTAATAACAGTTTTTCTTAGGTTACATGAGCTGTATCTTTCTCTTAAAAAATGACTACAGTTGTAATAGACCAGTCGAGAAATCAAAATTTATGCTTAGAAATCAATGTTAGCGGCAAAATGTGAGACATTTAAGTACCGGGCTGATTTATAGGTAAAAAACCCCAATTAATCCGAATTTGCCCGGTACCACCTCGGATTTTGGCCCGTTTGCCCAGAATCCAATATGGCGTCCAACAAGGTGTAAAATCCGTATTAACTCTATTAAAACTACTATTTTTGTTCATTGAACACGTCAGTGGGGTTCATTTTACGGTTTTAGGGGTCGCGGAGAACGATTGAAAGTGTTGCGTAAAAGCCCCAGAAACTGAAGTACCATTTTCAGCCCCGCTGAATCTAAATCTGCCCGGTACCACCACCAGCGAGGCATATTACCCATAATTCAGCCCGGTACTACAAAGTCTCACACGTATAAAATGGTATTTACCCAAAAGAGGCAAAAAAACACTTTTTGCCATATCAAAGTGGCCGACATTTTGAAAAATGTACTTCCGTTTCTTGGGCGTTACCGCAACTTGTTCCATCGCTCTTCTTGACCCGGAAAACCCATTAATGAACCCTTCTAAGGTGTTCATCCAGCACTAATAGGAATTTAAATAGGTGCGTCCCTTTTCAACAACTTGTTGACGTCATCATGAAATCCGGGCATATGGGTCAAAATCCAAGATGATACCGGGCAAATTCAGATTCGACATAGTTTGTTACTTACAAATTATGCCGGTACCCAAATGTCTCCCACATGAAATGGTATTTATCCCGAAAAAACGGAAAATCCCGTTTTTCCACATGAACGTGGCCGCCATTTTGAAAATGGTACTTCCGTTTCTGGGGCTTTTACGCAACACTTTCAATCGTTCTCCGCGACCCCTAAAACCGTAAAATGAACCCCACTGACGTGTTCAATGAACAAAAATAGTAGTTTTAATGGGTTTATCCGGATTTTACACCTTGTTGGACGCCATCTTGGATTCTGGGCAAACGGGCCAAAATCCGAGGTGGTACCGGGCAAATTCGGATTAATTGGGGTTTTTACCTATAAATCAGCCAGGTACCCAAATGTCTCACATTTTGCCGCTAGTATTAAAAATCTTCAATTTTTTACCAGTCTATAATCTCTGTCAAATATTGCAGTTCTTAATAATGTTGAGAGTTATAATAACAGTTGAAGCTTATTGTCCTTTACAAATGGTGAGTCCGTTTCTTTATCTCAACTGGTAGCCAACCTTACAAAACGAAACCTGACAATCAAAAGTGGGATTGATTAATTTAAAACATACCTATATGCACGTTCTCAGCTAAAGGCCTATCCAAGGCTTATAGAGATACCATTTGTACCTAGAGTCACCACCATTTCCGGGTTTTAAGTCAATTTGAACCAGCCAAGATGTCTTCTGAATTTGGCATCAAGCAGCGCGGAATTTAAACTGGTTGTAGGTTTTAAGTACTGAACAGTATATTTATCCGCTTGGATACTGATCTTTTTAAATGTTTAATCATTTAATTTATGAATAAAACATTGTAATGTTTTTTTTATAATAATTACTCATTTTATAGGCACTGTAGCAAAGAATACACTATGCGTATAACTTCACTCCCCCCACTCATATGGCTCGGCCTGTCTGTAATTTAAACGTTTTTGTTTATTTGGATTAAGGACGCGTTAACTGTTTGATTGGTTGATTGGATATTGCTTTACGTCTCATATTTATGCAACTTGGCTAATCGAGACGAAGGGAGGGACGTAAGGGATGACGCGGGGGGACAAGGGGTGGACAGGCCTGTGCTGGTCAGAACCAGCCACAAGCATATGGGGAGTGCAGGGGTTCCCCCACGTCGTGGTCGTCTCCGTCTGTGTCATCATCCGTCCGTGTTGTCTTTGTCGTCGCCGTCGGGGAGGTAGTCAAAGGGAAGGGGTTCCCCGACGACGACCCAGAGCTCGCCATTAGTTTCAGGGAGAAGAACTCCCCTAATCACGGGCCAAACCGCGAGAAGGTGCCGAGTTGGCGTTAACTGTTTGGTCATAATACACCACTTCGCACACCAGCATAGAGGATATGGGGAGGCAGGGTCCATGCAGTTCAGCAAGTGGCTGGCCACGGGTAAGGGGAGAAACGGAAGGTTTTTTTACGTCGCAATCGTCATTGTCTTTGTCATGTTACGTGGTGTCATTGTCGTCATCGTCGTCGAGTAGTCGTCAAGGGAAGGGGTCAAGGTCCCCGACGACGATTGCCAGAGCTCGGCTCTAGATTAGGAGAGTAATAAACTACCATTCTTCTAAGCTGATGTTTGAAGGGTGGACTTTTTCTCTTGAATCGCCTTTTACAATTAGCAGAGACATGCTCTGGGCCAAATTCTACCCCGGGCCCAGACTGGGGAGTAATTTTTACGCGATAAATATACACTTTGATTTATTGTCCCCCACTGCAAATCAGTTATGTGACTGAGTGGGTGGACTCTAAATACGGATTTATTTATTTATTTATTTTTATTTATGGGTATTGCGAACACCCGCGGATAAACACCAGAATTAACAAGATCGATTCAAAACAACTTTGAATTTAATAAATGCCTTGTTGCTAGGGCGCCTCCAAAGTCACCGTTTACAAATTCCTAAGCCAAGAACTGATGGACTCAAGTCCTAATCAGAAGTTTAAAATCTTCTGCCTATAGCGGGAATCAAACAGTGGACAAGACAAGAGACAAGACAAGGCATTTGGTCTTGTTGTTAGCGTACCTGCTTCCAATGCAGAAAGTCCAGGGTTCGATTCCGGCTCAAGTCAGTAGTTTTTTAACTTCTGATTTGGACTTAAGTCCATCAGTTCGTGTCTTAGGAGTTTGTAAACGGTGACTTTGGAGCCGTCCTAGCAACGAAGCACATAGTAAATTCAGAGTTGTTCTGAATCGGCCTTGTTGATTCTGGCGTTGATTCGCGGGTGTTCGCACTGTCCATACCACTGATTGCTATATCTCCTATTAAAAATATCGATCTTTGGTTGGTTATCGCTCACTCGTCGATTGCGTCGGGGCTTACAGGTTTGGCTTGGTCGCTTTGATTTAAAGTCCTCCACTGAAAATCAGTTATATAACTGAGTGGATAGACTCTAAATACAATTTATTTATTTATTTATTTTAAGACAAGACAATCGAGCCACACTATACTGTTGTAGAGATTTGTATTATGTTCAAATATCTCGATAATCATTTGCAGAATTACTTCTTAAACAATGGATTATTAATTATTTATATCTGACATAGTTAATAATATGTTAATTTATTATTTTAATTTCTTCAGTGGGTTTTTTATTCTCGAAGTATTCGAATTTCTATCTTGGGGGGAGGGAAGTTATTGTCACATAGTGTTATCTTTGCTACAGTGCCCGTTATGACAATAAAGAACACAAAATTACAATATTTTATTAAAAAAATTATATGATTCAACATTAAAAAGATCAGTATCCAAGCCGATTAATAACTGTTCAGTATGTAAAAACTGCAACCAGTTTGAATTCCGCGCTGCTTGATGCCATACTCAGAAGACATCTTGGCTTGTTCAAACTGTCGATGGCAGCCCATGCTCGGCGGATGGAGTAGGGACTCTAGTTACTAACAGTATGGTATCTCTATGCTTAAAACTAAAATAGGCCTACCCTGGAGACGCCGGTTATAGACAAGACGAACAAAGAGAATAGCGCGACCACGGCGAATTCACCACCTACAGCCTTCTGCAACTTACAATTACGTATTAAACTACCAATTGTTAAGTCAGGGCTCAGAAAGGGGAGATTTTCAGTTATTATTATCTCACGTGAATTAGCCTAGTTCCATAAAATGGCTGACCAGCCCAGTCCAGCTCAAGTCTACTCACAGCTGTCTGCAAGGCCAAGGTCACAGGCCCCATTTTATGACTACAGTAACTTCTCAAACTATTCAACTTCTGTCTGGCAATCAGTGACGCAAATGCCACCTGTTGGCGGCCCAATGGATTATGGCTAAGATTATTAACATTATATTATAACAACCACAGTGCATGAAATAACCCCTAGGTCGTGATAGATACAATGTGTCTTATACAGGAAAACTATGAAATATCACGTATTTTAAGTTTGGACCAAGATGATATGGTACCTCCAGGTGTTATTCCACCCCCAGAGCAGTTTCAAGATTCAGTTGGTGACCTAGCAGATTCTATGAACAATAGTACTTGGTTTTACCATAGTCAACAAGACAAGATTAATAGACATCAGGCAACAGCTCGACAATCAGATCCCCCAGTTCAAGATATTCTTGCCGAACAAGGTAGGCTTAGAGACGAAGCACTTCTGCAAGCTCAGACAGACAGATAACACAGCAACGACCCTCCGTCACGCTAGCACCAGACATGCACAGACTTATAAAGACTTTCTCGGGAAACGAAATCAAGGATGAAGCACAGGAGTGGCTACGTTCCCTAGAAATCTCTGCCGCATCGCAAGGCTGGCCCGAAGCTGTGTTGCTAGTTATTGCGAGAGATCATCTCACTGAAGGTGCCCGTAGTTGGTAGGCTATTTCAAGAATGCTCAGAAACTCAGGACTTGGGAAATATTCAAGCGCGAATTTTGCAAATTTTTCACCAGCGACTCAATGCTGACCAGCAAATGGCGTAAGATCCAGGAGCGTCACCAAGAGGATGGTGAAACAGTTGTCCGCAATCTTTTAGGCAAAGATATGCTATGTAGTGATATGGGATTGAGCTTCTGGGAAACAAACACGAAATATTTTGCGGGCTCAAAGATTCTCGTTTTGTTCAAAGTTTTGGAAGATAGACTTATAACAAATAACTATAAGATGATATTGTATATTGCCAAGACTTTCTAAAGCACAGGCGAGAAATCCAAGTGTCAACACATACGCATCAGTTCAGGAACAAACAACCAAACATAACATCCAAGAATATGGTTACTACGTCAAAGAATGAAGAGAAAGCTTTTCAAAAGGAAGATAAACTCCCGGAAGGAAAGTATAGGAAAAAGAAAGTAGGAAAATGCAAAACTCGATTTCGTAGACCTGAAATAAAAATCAGGTCTACGAAATCGGGTTTTCCATTAGTATTACAAATTTTGTAATACTAATGGAAGCTTTCTGCACACTGTTCAAAAGACTACTTGTGTTTAAATCGATTTCTAGCTGCCATTTTTTGATGCCGGGCACGAAAATGATGAAATTCGCTGTTACTCCAAGAAGCAACATTAAAAAAAATGATTTTGTGACGTTATCGTAGTCTCTACCGAAAATAGGAAAAACACCATTTTTGTAGAATATTTAATAGGAAATATTTTTGCCGTTGAAACTTTTCGTCTATCTTCCGCCATTTTGAATATGTATGAAACAACTCTTGTAAAAACAATATCCAAGATGGCGGCCAACATACTGCTTTGATTTTAGAGGACTTTTTCTCCTAATAAAAAACGCCTTCTTCAAGGTGTGTGCAAAAATTCAGCTTTGCCAGAGTTTTCATAAAAGGTAATACCCTATGTTTCTTAGATTATTGGTGGCCATATTGGATTTTAAAAATATTTTTTAATTGGATCGAAATATTGGTGAGAATGATATGTAAATAAATCATTTTACCGCAATGGCTATTTCAAACTTGATTTTGGATTGTGAAGCATGGTATTTTTGAGGAAATACCAATCTTGGAAAACTAAAAATTCTGGTTATAAAACCCGATTTTGTTAACCTGATTTTTTAAACACTAGTGAAAGCTTTTTGAACACCATTCACAAGACCTTTTTCACGGATTTACTGGGCATTGTTTGATGATGGGCGCGAAAATGAATAAATTAGATGGTACTGCAATTAAGCTTCATATAAACAATGATTTTGTGACGTAACCATTGTCTCTACCGAAAATAAGGCTGTGAACAATTTTTTAGGGAGTTATGTAAAAAATATTTATCCAGTTAAACTTTTTGTCCATCTTCCGCCATTTTGAAGACATACAAAAACTACACTTTTTGCAGACATTTTCCAAGATAGCAACCAACGCTCTAGTCTGATTTTTCAGGACTTTTTTCCCTTTCAAGGACGCTTTCTAGAAGCTCTGTGCAAAAATTCAACTTGCACGGAATGTTTGCAGATAAAGGATATTTGATGTTTGGCCTAGAGTTCCAGACGCGTATTTATGAGTTTATGCTTTCATTTTTAATAAAAATAAAAATTTTGCATTTTATTCCAATCCAAGTGTACTGATTTTAACAAAATTTTCATACTAGACATTAACGTTTAAATCAATGTGAAAACGATTGTTAATAATTATAGTAAGATAATTTTCAGATAAACGGTTTTGGAATTATCAAAATTGAAATCAATGTTTTGGATTTCACATTGTTTCTCGTTTTAGACACAATCTCTGTCAATGATTTTTAAGGGCTATTTTTGGCAACTAAGAGTGGATATCAATTGAAACATCTTCTATTATCAATAATGCAATAATGATAATGATATTACCAACCGTTTAGCTGCAAGCGTCAACACCTGAGACCTGAATTTCAGTTGGGCCGAGCTTTGCGTCCCCTCTTATCATATAGCCATTAGGTAAAAGTATCATATGGTTGCAGAATCACTCCGCAGGATTAAGATATGAATACGATATTTCTTTAACTACAAACTGTTTCAGGAACAAGCTTACAAACTTCGAGCATTACCCAATAAAGTCAAGGTCTCACTTGTGATTGATATTTTATGATGACGAGATGATGGAAGTTTGTGAGAAATGAATAAATGGTGAATAAAGAATTGCACTAGAGTCTTTTTGAGGTATCAATACGTCCGGCCAGAGCTCGCCCTAAGTTTCGGGGAATACACCGCCCCCTACTCACAGGCCAAACCACAAGAAGGTTGCGAGTTGGACTTTGATGGCCCAAATCCAGTAGAGATTGGAAATCCTGACATATTTTTTTTTTGTTTTCCTTGGTCATTAATGCGAATGCAAGAAATTCAGTCCTCTCAAACAGCCCTCGGACATATCTTTACAATTTGTCTTAACCCCAATATACCTAGTTCGACGCATCAAGAGGGGTATGCATTGCACCCTGGGTAGTTTCTCCACAAAAATTATATTTAATTAATAAGGATTGGAAAAATTGCTTATTATCACCTTAACAATGCACAATAAATTTCGTTACCAATTCGAGTTTGCCACACACCATTGATAAGATCGATACCAACCCAAGTCCAACCATGGGCGGTCATTAGGACATCTAGCTGTGATATGAATGCTTGAAGTATGCCCGTTTCTTAAGTGCATCCACCAGCATTGTCTCGGCTCGTTTATATCATATTTATTTCGGGCGTCATAGAATGAATATAGTTTTGCTACTTTTATAAAGACCCCCATACCTTCGACCTCCTCGTACCATGCAGGAACTAGAACATGATTAGCTGTGGAATTCTAGAACTTGTTGGGTAGCTTTAAACCGAACGGACTTTATACTTTGTACGCGCTGTTTTTTTCATTGTATTGTATACATTTCAAAAGATATCCTAAAATGGCGGGCATGAATCAAGTATAATAGTATAGACAATGATACGTATGTGATATTTCACACTGTATCAAATATAAAAATTTAACATTTCTAATTCAGAATGAAACATAATTCTATTTCTCATGTTATAGGATTATTTATTAATTCCTAGCTAATTTTGGAACGCATTATACTGATATAAAAATGAGACACACGAATTGAATATAATTTTGCTCAATCAAGGTAGAAATTTGGTCATATTATTTACAATGAAGTGTTAACAAAAAAACAGAGTTTCATTACAAAGGATTTAGAGTTCAAGTCATAGACTTTCTTGGCATTGTAGTGCGTCACAATTGGGCCGTGTTAAGTGACTTTTAGTGCGACTTATCCCTGTGTGATTCCCCACAAGATATTAGGAAATGAAAAGTACTCCACGTTGAGTTGTTAAACCCTGTGAACCAACTTAATCATAGTGTTCAAGATTCAGCTAATAGGGAGGCTAGATGATTTTCGAACTACAAAATAATATGGTTAGATTTGCCGAGAAAATTGCCTGCCCAAAACACGGAAAATGTAATTGAAACCGAAACACTGACTGGAATAAAAGATGTATGATAATATAAATAGTGATTTATTTTGTCCAGTTTGGAAACCCGGAATTATGTATAACAACGTTATTCATGGTTAATGTTTCTATCAATGAAATGAAACTTACATTATCTTGTTTTCAGATTATAATAAATTAAGAAATGAATTTGGAGCCAAGTTATTTTACAAAAGATTTCCAGGATAATTTTATAAATGAAATATTCATTTATCTTAATCTTTAAGTTCTTAACACATGAATTATCTTATTATTAATAAGATATTAAAATTAAATGTTTTAAGTTTGCTTATACAACAGGACAAACAAATCACTTTCTCTGTCACTAGATGCTTACATAATGTAAAAGCCTATACTGTATTAAATCGTCCATATAAACAAAGCTGTCAAGAATTGAACATTTGATTCAATCCGGTTTCAATACCAACCTCACGCGATCTAGTGGTAGCGCTGTATTCTTCACCCCAGCAATATTAAACTCTTCTCTACCGACAAGCTGCCTGCTGAGCACTCAATTCAACTCCCGGACACCGGTACATGCAAGAATTCAGTACAATCATTTAATACGATACGATCCCAACTGTTCTGGGGGTGGATCCAACTGATCCACTCCTTAGTAGGAGTGGCTTCATGGATTGACTGGTTGGATCGTATTTAATACCGTATATAATCCTCCATGATTGTAAACACAGCTAATCATGTTTTACTTCCTGCGGGTTACGAGCTGGTTGAAGATGTTGGAGTCTTCAGAAAAGAAGCGGTACTACATTTATTCAATGAAGCCCGCAAAATACGTAATGTTGACTGTGCTAAGATAATGCTCCTGGACACGCTGGAGCAACGAGCATACTTACAAGCGTTCATATCACAGCCAGACGTTCTTAATATCACCGCCCATGGTTGGACTTGGGTCGGTATCGATCTTATCAAGGGCGTGTGGCAGACTAGCAGAGGTAACGAGATTCATTGTGCATTGTTCAGGAGATAATAAGGTCCTCAGACCCGGCGTGTCCTATGAGTTACACACGCGGTGCAGTATTGTTAATAGTAAACCCTGGGTCTGAGGAGGTTAATAAACTATGTTTCCAATACTAATAAATTCAGTAAGATTTTTGTGGAGAACCTACCCATGGTGTAATGCATACCCTTCTTGATGCGTCGAACTAGGAATATTGAAGTAAGGACAATTGTAAAGTTATGTCCGAGGGGTGTTTGAGAGGACTTAATTCCTTGCATTCGCATTTATGACCGAGGAAAACTAGGAATAAAACCTTATATCAGCATTTCTGGTCTCTTCTGGATTTTAATCCCAGAGTCAAGCACTTGACCCCTTAAACCAAAACAACAGCCTAAAGTAAATGGTTTAATGTTTTGCTCAAGATTCTTTGATTACAACGACAAAATTACACCAATGTTAAAGAGATTTTGTTGTTCCTTATTATCTATATATAATTTGATTTTCTTATGTCCTTAAATTCAGTGTATATTGAAAGAACCAATAAACCTTTTCATTCAATTTTCGCCGCTAAAATAAAAATAATTTTCAATACCAATTTAATTGAAAGCAAGACCCAGTCTTACAAAAGTTGATTTTATTACGATAAGCCACAGATAACATTTCGTGTCGTGAGAGCCTATAGCTGTCCATTCGTTTACATTGTTAAATGTGTAGAAATCCTAATTAAATATTTCCTGCGTTAACCAGATATTGTAGAAACTAGCTTGAACTAGGTTCTAGTACTTGTAGTAACAGTTTTTCTAAGGTTACCTGAGCTGTATCTCTCCCTTGAAATAATGTCTACAGTTGTAATCTTTGTCAAATATTGCAGTTCTTAACAATAAATGTTGACCCTAGCAAAAAAATCATTTGAAGATCAATTAAAAAAATCAATTGACCACCAATTGGCCGACAACTAACTTTTGGAACACCAATTGACCAAATGATATCAATTGGTCAATTGGCAAGTATACCAATTGGCAAGTATACCACCAATTGACATCATTTGATACTAGCCAATTGACAGTGTTCCAAAAGTTAGTTGTCAGCCAATTGGTGGTCAATTGATTTATTCAATTGATATAGCCACTAGCAATTAACCATCAATTGACCTTCAACTAACATTCCAAAATGGCAAAACAAAACATGATCTATTGGTAGTCATAATCAATCAATTTTATACTGGGCGATAGCTCCCTTATAAGCCTATTTGCCCATGTGTTTGTCATAGGCCTATCTCACACTCACCTTGGGGGGGGGGGGGGGGGGAGCACCTATAATATTGATGTACATAGGGACATGTCTACATGTTACCAATGTAGACGGGACGTGTTGTCGATGCAAGTCGTATCGTGCAGCGTGCTGTAATCGTGCATGATGCACATCAAAACCTCTAAATCTCTTTCCAGATTTTTTGGAAATTTTGACGGTGGTGTTTTGTAAAGGATTTTTCAGATTCATTTAAAATGTATTGACTGTGTCAAATCTAAAATTTTGCATTATTTTAGCTCCAAACACAATCAACAAAATAAACTGTTCAAATTTCATTTATTACAGATGTCAGCATTATAGGCCAAACTTTAGAAAAATATTATTGGTTAGTTTCCAAGAGCATTTTGAAAATGCTTATCTGCAAAAAGAACCAAAAACATAAAGATTTCGATTTGTCCTGCAAATGTACAACAGTTATTTTCGTTTTCGTTCCAAACAAACATAGGTCGAGAGTTATAATAACAGTTAAAACTGATTGTCCTTTACAAATGGTGAGTCCGTACCTTATCTAAACTAAAAGTCAACCTTACAAAACGATACCTGACAATAAGAAGTAGGAAAGATTAACTAAAAACATACCTATCCGCAAGTTCTCAGCTCTAGGCCTATCCTAGGCTTATAAGTAAATAGGCCTTTCCTCCTGACGCTGGTTTTAGACAAGACGAACAAAGAGAATAGGGCAATAACGGCGAATTCACCACCTACAACTTTCTCCAACTTACAATTTCGTGTTAAACAACCAATTGTTAAGTCAGGGCTCAGAAAGGGGAGATTTTAGTTATTTTTGTCTTACAGGAACTAGCCTTGATCCATAAAATGGCTGACCAGCCTAATTTAGCTCAAGTCTACGCACAGCTGTCTGCAAGGCCAAGGTCAAAGCTCGATTTTATGACTTCATAACTTCTCAAAACTATTCTACTCCTGTCAGGCAATCAGTGACTCAAATGCAACCTGTTGGCGGCCCTATGGATTATGGCTATGAATATTTTGAGGATAATATAACAACCACAGTTCATGAAATAACCCCAGGAGAGGTAGGCCTAGGCCTACGTCGTTGTCTCATACAGGAAAAGTATGAAATATCATGTCTTTTTAGTCAGGACTCAGATAATATGGTACCTCCTGGCGTTGTTCCACCTCCAGAGCAATTTCAAGATTCAGTTGGTGAACAATAGTCCTGGGTTTTCCCACAGTCAACCAGACAAAATAAACAGACATCTGGCAACAGTCCGACAATCAAATCCCCCAGTTCAAGATATTCTTGCCGTTATTGCCAAACACGGTATAGGCTTAGAGACGCAGCATTTCTGCTAGCTCTACAGACAACACGGCAACGACCGACCCTCGTTACGCTAGCACCAGACATGCACAGACTTACAAAGACTTTCTTTGGGAAACGAAATCAAGGATGAAGCACAGGTGGTGCTACGTTCCCTAGTAATCTCTGCCGCGTCGCAAGGCTGGCCCGAAGCTGTGTTACTAGTAATTGCGAGAGATCGTTTCACTGAAGGTGTCCGTAGCTGGTAATTCAAGAATGCTCAGGAACTCAGGACTTGGGAAATATTCAAGCGCGAATTTTGCAAATTTTTCACCCGAGACTCAACGCTGAACAGCAAAATGGCGTAAGGATGCAGGAGCGTCTCCAGGAGGATGGTGAAATAGTTGTTCGCTATTTTTTAGACAAAGAAGGCTCTGTAGTGATCTGGGATTGAGCTTCTGGGAAGCAAACATGAAATATTTTGCGGGCTCAAAGATTCTCGTTTAGTTGAAAGTTTTGGAAGCAAGACCTATAAAAACCTAAAGGAACTTAAAGATGATATTGTTGATTACCAAGACGTTCTCAAGCGCAGGCGAGAAATCCAAGTGTCAACACAGACGCATCAGTTCAGGAGCAAACAACCAAACATAAGCTGCAAGGATAAGGTAACTACGTCAAAGAATGAACAGAAAGCTGTTTAAAAGAAAGATAAACACCCGGAAGGAAAGTATAGGAGGAAGAAGAATGTAGGAAAATGCAAACCCAGGTTTTGTAGACCTGATATTTGTAATATTAATGGAAGCATTCTTTACACTGTTTAAAAGACGACTTGTGTTTAAATCGATTTCTAGTTGCCATTGTTTGATACTGAGCACGAAAATGAGGAAATCAGCTGGTACTGCAGTAAGCAACATGATTTTGTGATGTTATCCGTTGTCTCTACTGAAAATAGGGAAAACACAATTTTTGTAGAAACTTTAATGGTAAATATTTTGGCTGCTGAAACTTTTCGTCTATCTTCCGCCATTTTGAAGATGTATAAAACAACTCTTGTAAAAACAATGTACAAAATGGCGGCCAAAATTCTGCTTTGATTTAAGAGGACTTTTTACTGCTTATGAAAAACGCTTTCATCAAGGTGTGTGCAGAAATTCAAATTGCTCGATTTTTCATAAAATGGTACTTCCCAATGTTTCTTAGATTATTGGCGGCCAAAAAAGAATGTAAAAATAGTTTTATTTGGATCTGGATTTTAGTGGTGAAATTGATATGCAAATAAATAATTTCACCACAATGTGTATTTAGAACTTGATTTTGGATGGTTAAGTATGGCATTTTTGATGAAATAACAATGTTGGAAAACAAAAAATTCTGATTATATGTAAAACCAAATTTTGTAGACCTGATTTTTTAAACACTAGTGGAAGCTTTTGGAATAGCGTACAAAATACCTTTTGAGTTTGAATTGATTTCTCACAGATTTACCGGGCATTGTTTAATGCTGGGCGCGAATATGAGAATATTAGCTGGTACTCCAATAAGCTGCATATAAACAATGATTTTTTGACGTAACCGTGTTGTCTCTACCGAAAATATGGCGGTAAATAATTTTGTAGGGAATAATGTGAAAAATATTTATCCGGTTGAAAATTTCGTCTATCTTCCGACAAGTTGAAGACATACAAAAACTACCACTTTTGTGCAGATATTTTTCAAGATGGAGGCCAACGCTTCAGTCTGTTTTTTCAGTTTCTTTATCCCTTTCGAAGACGCCTTCAGGAAGCTCTGTGCAAAAGTTCAGCTTTCCCCGGAATTTTTGCAGAAAAAGGGTCTTTGTTGTTTGGTCTAGAGTTCCTGTCGCGTATTTCTGAATTAATGTTTTAATTTTTAATAAAAAGTTAACTTTTGGATTTTATTCAAATCCAAGTGTACTGATTTTTTTAACAATAATTTTCATTCTGGACATAAACGTTAAAATCAATTTGAACACGATGGTAAATTATTTTAAGATAATTTTAAGATAAACGGTTTCATAACTATTTCCTGAATTGAAATCAATGTTTCAATTTCACATTTTTTCTCGTTTTGAAACTTATCTCTCGCAATGATTTGAAGGTTAATTCTTGGCAACTAAGAGTGGATATCAAATTTAAACACACTACATCATCACAAATGCAAAAACGATAATGATATTCTCAACCATTCAGCTGCAATCGTCAACACCTGGGACCTAAATATCAGTTGGGCCGAGATCAGCGTCCCCTCCCTTAGGTATAAGTATCATATGGTTGCAGAATCACTCCGCAGGATGAAGATATGAAGAACGGCATTTCTTTAATTTTTTTTTTAGTTAATTAGCTACCAAACTACGAGGATAACCCAATCATGTCAAGGTCTCACTTGTGATTGCTTTTTTATGATAACGTGATGACGAAAGGTTGTGAGAAATGAATAAAATGTTGAATACAGAATTGCACGAGAGCCTTTTGTGGTCTCAATACGTCCAGCCAGAGCTCGCCCTTGGTTTCGGGGAATTTGTTGCTCCCCAACTCACAGGCCAAACCACGAGAAAGTTGCGAGTGTGACTTTGATGGCCCGAATCCAGTAGAGATTGGAAATCCGAACATAAGTTTTTCCGAGATTTTCCTCGGTCATTAATGTGAATGCAAGGAATTGAGTCCTCTCAAACAGCCCTCGGACATTTCTTTACAATTTTACTAACTCCAAATTTTTTTCAACGCTGCAAGAGGGGTTTGCAATGCACCATGGGTAGGTTCTCAAAAAAAAAAAAATATATATTTATTAGTATTGGGAAAATAGCTAATTAATATCACATTTACAATCCACAATGAACTGTGTTGCCTCTGCTAGTCTGCCACATGCACTTGATAAGATCGATACCAACCCAAGCCCAACCAAAGGCGGTAATATTAAGAACGTCGGGCAGTGATATGAACGCTTGTAAGTATGCTCTCTTATCATGCGCATCCAGGAGCATTATCTCGGCTCCGTCACCATTACGTACTTTGCATGCGTCATAGATTGAATGTAGTTTCGCTTCTTTTCTGAAGACTCCAACATCTTCAACAAGCTCGTTACCTGCAGGAATTAGAATTTGATAAGCTGTGGAATTCTAGAACTTGGTGGGTAGCTTTAAACCAATCAGACTTTATAGTTCGTACGCGCTGCGTTTTGTATTGTATACATTTTGAATGATATTTAAGAATGGTGTGCATGAATCAAGTATAATAGTTTAGAATATGATAGGTTTGTGATACTTCACAATGTGTAAATTATAATATTAAATCAAGTCTACTTTAATGAAACATATTTCTGTGCATCGTTTTATAGTATTATTTTTTTTTTTTTACCTCATTTTGAAACGCATTATACTGATATAAGAAATAAACACAAACTTACTATAAATTTTTAGATCAAACAAGTAAGAACTTGGGTCCAATATAATTCACAATTAAGTGTTGACAAAATAAGAGAGTTTTATAACAATGGATTTAGAGTTCAATTCAGAAACTTCCTTGGCATTGTAGTGCGTCACAAGGGGCCGTGTTAAGTGGCTCTTAGTGCGACTCATCCCTGTGTGATTCCCCACAAAATATTAGGGAAAGAAAAGTACCCCACGTTTAGCTGTAAAACCTAGTGAACCAACTAAATCCAACTGTCAAAGTTACACCGTCCTGTCGGATGGGACGTTAAGCCGTTGGTCCCCTTGGTACTTTTCGAAAGGAGTAGGCTACGTGCCGGTACCGGGTTTCCCCTCCTCCATTCTGTTTATACTTCATCCTCATCTATCAACACTCATCGTCTCGATTAGCCGAAGTGCATAAATATGAGACGTTAAGCAATATTCAATCAATCATGGGAGATGAGAAGTGATTGGATTTTTCCAAGTGTTCATTCAGTAATGACAGCTACATTGCAGTCTTCTGTTCGATTATTTTCATGGATGTCAACAGTCGCAACAAATAGCCAGTCTTGTATCAGGGATGTTAGGACGATAGACTGTGCTGGACAGAACGAGGTACTTCGTGCCAGTCTTGTCTCGACCTCGGTCGAGTCAACATCGTGCGCGCTATGTCCTGCTAGTGAACCGTACAACAGTTCGCGAGTGAAACACTACGTGTGCTATCTTTCAGTGTATAACTTCGTCTCATAAACGTATTGAATAATGAATTTGTCAAATCAAGATCATTCGAGTTACCGCTCAAATATTACCAGTGCTCCGAAACGCACGAATACCCTCAAATGTGAGTTCGACAGAAACTTTCCTAGACCAACAGCACTCGAAATTCATGACTGGATTTACCTTACTCTCAAAATTGACCAGTCCGATATATATGCCATACAACTTGACGGCTCAAAGCAAACCGTGTACATAAAAAGTTATAATGATCACATGTGTTCCACTATTATTGACAATCACAAGGGTTTTACTACGACAATGGAACCGTGAGTTCAGTCAAACTTGGTCACGCTGATTTTGGATTTCATACGGTAAGAATATTCAATCTTCCAGTCGAAATGTCAAATGACCGCATCAAAGCTCATTTTAGCGCGTTTGGCAAAGTCTCTGAGGTCAAGGACGAGTTTTGGTCACAAAATTATCGTTATTCAGTTAAGAACGGAATCAGAGCAATGAAAATAGCCCTCTCGAAACACATCTTGTCATTCGAGTATATCGGCGGTCTACGTGCACTTATCACCTATGATGGCCAGCCCAGAACGTGTTCGTACTGTAACTCATCAGATCACTTACGGGCGGATTGCCACTCCTCGTCACGCTCCAATGTACAATCTAGTATCAACAATAACACAGACTACTCCAATGACGAGCATTAACTGAGTAATAATAACACGCTAGACATTGAGTCACAGTCGCAGATAAATAAGCCTACTGCTCCGTCCACTGACCCCTTGTCAACTTCAAACAACCAGTCAGAGACAGGTTCTACTTCAATAATAATTGACGCTTCTTCAGCAGCCCAGCCTGCCCCCAAACCCGACAAAGACAATAATATGAGCATCACACCTGACACGCAATCTGTAGCCGAGTCTGATATGGAACTTTCAGCAAACAGTGACAGCGAGTCTACAAGTACAGACACCATTAAAGGTACCTTCTCAACGTCTAAAACGACAATACGTAAACGAGTAAAAAAAATCAAAAAACAACAATAAATTGACAAAATTATTAAAAGGAGCTGATAAGGCAACCGTCCCAACAAACTCCTCGATCTCCAACAAAACTAATATTGTAAGAAGCCCTTCAAATCCTGAAATTAATTTGAACTTCAAAATCCCGCCAATCTTACCTAAAGAAACATCTAGTACAAGAAGAACACATCGCAATCGCCCTTGGAGCGACATTGTCGATGATTCAATCAACTCTACTTAATCAATATCAGTTGATTGCTTCTATCTGCAACTGCATTCCCATGAACTTCAACATTGGATTTGTCAACAGTTACGGCTTTCCCCGTAAAAAGCCACTCATTGAAAACCTTTGTGTTTCGCAAAACCTTCCCGTGTTGGGAATAGGAGAAACTTGGGCGAATACCCAACATAACATTTCACTTCCCGGATTCTCGTCCTTTCGGCGAGACCGTCCAACTCCCCCTGGACAACCACCTAGAGGAGGCGTTGCTCTGTTCTTCCACCCTCATATTCCTGCAGTACAGATTACCCTGCCGATCCAGTTCCGCCATATTGAAACAATTTTTTGTTCTATTCGCTGTACGATGGGCCCTGTGATAATAGCCGTACTATCTGCCTCCGACGTCCCGCCTCGCCGATCTACTTGATTTCTTTAAATATCTCACATCGTCTTGGAACTTCATTCTCATTAGTGATTTAAACCCAAGGCATGTATCTTTTAGAGACACCAGTTCCAACACAAATGGTATCTTTCTCGCAGATCTTATCGTCGATCTTCCTATGTACCGGTGTAACAACATTAACCCAACGTTCATCGGCCCAATGGGATCGTCTATTCCGGATCATTTCCTGGTAAGCGAGAGGCTCTCAAGGAAGGTAGGAGACACTGTTATTGGCCCGTCCATCGCCAGCGACCACCTGCCGATAATTTTGTCAGTAGACATTCTTCCTCCTCCCCCTGCACGTGAACGTTACAAACTTATAAAGGACTTCAATCACGCTGATTGGGATCTATATAGAACGACAATAATTCAGCACCTGCTTGAAACGCCCGATTTGTTCAATTGTATTGCGCTACGCAACTACGCTGACGTCGTAGTAGATACTCTCAAGCAATCCGCCGCTCTCGCCGTTCCAGTAAAAACTGTAGACACCTATCGACCCTCACTACCACCAGATATCGTTAACCTCATCCGCTTAAAGAGAAGAATCTTCAATCAATTTAAAGTAACCCGTGACCCCACCAGAAAAACTGAATGGAACCGTCTTTCTGCTACAGTACGTAGAAAAATTATTAATTACCGCGAACTGCAATGGACGGCTGTGTGCGAGTCCTTAAACTACAAAGACGGGAATAAATTCTGGCACAAATTTAAATGCCTCACGGGTCAGAAATCTCGTAATGTATCTCCACTCATAGAATTCGCATCGTCTCTGGAATCAGGTCATCGCTTCCCTACCGATCCTCACTTTGACAATAACTTCTGTGCAAAAATCGAGAGACTCCTTTCCAAACACGAACCACATTTTTCCTCTCAAGATCCTATTCCCATTCAAGACATCACTTATCCCGAGCTAGTTGAGGAGATTACTTCTGACGAAGTTTCAGCAGCAATTTTCAAAAGGCCGCAACTCTATGCCTGGAGACGACGGAATCACGAGAACAATGCTACGTCAAGCTCCTCCTCAGTTCTTCACTCACCTATCCTCCTTGTTCACCGGGTGTCTCAACCTCGGATACATTCCTCCTCATTTGAAATCAGCCACCGTCGTCATGATAGCCAAGAAAAACCAACCACCTAACCAACTTAGCAGCTATCGGCCGATAAGTCTACTGAACGTGATCGGCAAAATACTCGAAAGAGTAATTCAATCCCGCCTCGCCCGTTTCGCCGAGAACAATAACATAATCCCCGAATCACAATCCGGGTTTAGAACGGGTCGTTCAACTACTGATCCTCTGATCCGGTTGATTACTGAAGTATCATCGGCGCTCAACGAAGGGAAATGTGACCTCGCTGCTTTCCTAGACATTTCCCGTGCATTTGACCGAGTGTGGCACAGTGGCCTCTGTTTTGAATTACTTAAAATGCAAATCCCTCTCACGATGGTCCGATTTATCTAAGTTTTTCTATCCGACCGTAGTGCGCGAGTTAAGATTCAATACCATCTATCTCGACCTACTATCTCCCCCGCTGCAGGTGTTCCCCATGGATCCTGCCTGTCACCCCTGCTAAATTTGCTTTACTGTCACGATATCCCAAACTCTCTTGATAAAAAACTATTTTTGGCTCTATTCGCTGACGACACAGCTTATTGGTGCGTCGGCCGGACCGCCAGAGAAGTTTTCCGGAGGCTTGAACGCCAAATCAAAGCTCTTGAAAATTGGATGCGCAGATGGCGCATTTTACCAAACGCACTGACATAACAACTCATACTGTTCCGACACCGTAATAAAACACAAAAAGCTTCTCAAGACTCTCATAGGCTCAGCATCACCCTATGGAATAAAACCGTTTTCACCACCCGCACAGCAAAATACCTTGGTATTACGTTTTCCGACACACTGAACTGGCGAGCCCATAGCCGCGATGTCATCTGCCGTGCCCGCATCCGGATGAACCTGCTGATCAGACTTCGAGGTCGCCTTAAGGGGTGTGACTTCCAAACACTCCGTTTTAACTTACGCCGCCTTTATCGGACCGCTTTTTGAGTATGCAGCGCCAGCTCTCTACCCGGTCCTTGGGGCCGCTTCCTGCGGCTAGATCTCACTTGAACGCAGAATCTTAAGACGAATCTCTGGGTTACACCCTTGGACAGAAAATGACCTAGTTTACAGTGCTACCGGTATGGAAAAGCTGAGCAATCGAATGGAAAGACTATGCACAAGCTATTGTTCACGACTGCTACACAATAACCGAGTGGAACTAATCAATTTCCTTTCCATTCCTAGAACTCTACCAAGGAAACCAAAATTCAAATACACCCTTCCCATCCTTATACCCCCTTAATTAATTTCTCAGTCTTAATCTAGTTTGTCTTCACCTATTCCCCTTTCTCCCTTAACTTCCTCTATAAGTGTATTGCTTTTGTTCACCCTTTGTCAAAATGACTATACTGTTTCTTTTTTTACTTATTATGTTATCTTTACAAATTATGTTCTCCGTTATGTCTGAATGACAGCTTGTTTTGTATATTATGTATTTGTTTTCTTGCAACTTATGTGTTGTTTGTTGTGACGCTAATACAGGCTAAAGAGGGAATTGTGCCCTACAATGGCCTTCTCGCCGAACGGCGAGAAAAAATCATTAAAATAAATAAATAAATAACAAATAGCAGTTGAATGAAGTTGTGTCATATGTCTCGGTAGCTCAATTGGCAGAGCTATGGCGCGTTAAGCCAGACGTTCTGGGTTCGATCCCCAGTCGAATCATACTTTTATTACAACTGCTATCATTTACTAATAATGTCCTCAAAGCGGGCTTATGCTTAAAAAGCTTATATTCCTGTAAATATAATAATTTAAATAGTGCTTTATTTTATCCAGTTTGGAAACCCGGAATCACATAAATAACAAAATTATTCATGTATCATTATTCTATTAAAGAGCCTTAACTTTAACAATATCTTGTTTATCAGATTATAAAAAAAAAACTATGAAATAAATTTGGAGCCGAGTTATTTTACAAAAGATTTCGAGGATAATTTTATCGTTGTAATTTCATTATCTTAAACTTTAAGTTCTAAATCTATGAGTTATCTAATTATTAATAAGATATCAAAATTAAAAGTTTTAAGTTTGCTTATACAAAAGGACAAACGTAACTCTGTCTCTGTCACCAGATGCTTACATAATGTAAAAGCCTATACCGTATTTAATCCACCATAAAAACAAAGCTGTCAAGAATTGAATAAATAATTCAATTCGGTTTCAAAACCAACCTAACACGATTTAGTAGCAGCGCTGTAAATTTCTTCATCTCTGCATTATTAAACTCTTCTCTACCGGCTTTTACCTGCTAAGCACTCGATACAATACCGGACACCGGTACTTGCAAGAATTCAGTACAGTCATAAAATACGATACGATCCCTATACTTCTGGGAGTGGATCCAACCGATCTACTAATAAGTGAAAGTGGTTACATGGTGGATTGACTGGTTGGATCGTATTTAATATCGTATCGAATCCTCCATGACTGTAAACACACCTAATCAAGTTCTACTTCCTGCGGGTTACGAGCTAGTGGAAGATGTTGGAGTCTTCAGAAAAGAAGCGATACTACATTCATTCTATGAAGCCAGCCAAATACGTAATGGTGACGGAGCCGTGATAATGCTCCAGGATACACTTGAGAAGAGAGCATACATACAAGCGTTCATATCACAGCCAAACGTTCTTAATATTACTCTCTATGGTTGGACTTGGGACGGTTTCGATCTTATCAAGGGCGTGTGGCAGACTAGCAGAAGTAACACCATTCATTGTGCCTTGTTCAGGTGATATTAATAAACTATATTTCCAATACTAATAAATTAAGTATAATTTTTGTGGAGAACCTACCCAGGGTGCAATGCATACCCCTTTTGATGCGTCGAACTAGGTTTATTGGAGTAAGAACGATTTTGAAGGTATATCCGAGGTGTGGTTGAGAGGACTCAATTCCTTGCATTTGCAATTATGACTTAAGGTAACCAGGAATAAAACCTCATGTCAGCATTTCTTGTCTCTACTGGATTTGAACCCACGTCTCCCACATTTCGGCTATAAGGGCGCTTTAGCCAACTCGACTAAGGAAACGCCAAAGTCGTTGTTAGACGAGTGAGAGAGTCATGTGTTGAGTACGCGCCGACTCGGGAACATTTGCATTTAAGTTTGATTGTAATATTCGTATAAATTATAGGGTATTTAAGTTTAGGTCATAGTTTGGGCCATAATACTCCACTGTAGCCTATGATAGGCTAGGGAGGCCTAAGGTAGGGGGAAGAAAAGGAATGTTAAAAAGTCGTAACAAGACGAGTGAGAGAGTCATGTTTTGAGTACGCGGGAACATTTGCGTTTAAGTTTGATTATAATGTTCGTATAAATAATAGGGTATTTAAGTTTAGGTCATAGTTTGGGCCAAAATGATCCACTGTAGATTATGATAGGCTAGGGAGGCCTAAGGTAGGGGAAAGAAAAGGAATGTTACCGGGAATTCAACACATGGCTCACTCACTCGTCTAGCAACGACTTTGGCGTTTACCTAGTATATAGCCCTTAGGTAAATGTATTGTTTGGTTTCAGAATCATACTGATCACGGCCCGACAAAAAACAACCCTGCGCAAGGTAATTTAATACTGAATTTCAAAGGTTATATACATTTTATTCAAACATACTAACCCTTTTCATAAACAAATACAATTCTTCTTTCTTGATTTCGTTTGTCGGGAAACGCTCCCTGAGGTGAAATTGTTAATTAGACGAGTGAGCGCAGCGAACGTAGTCTACAACACTACTCGATCGGTCCTTGGTCGTGATTAATTCTGTTTGTTAAATGTTTGTCTGTCCAGGCTCATACGGCCGAACGGCCAAATAGACTGAGCTGAAATTTTAAACAGACATCCATGACCAGGTAACTGAGAACTGCTAACAAAATGAGCACAATCTGTTGCGATTTAAACCTGCAAGAAATAAAAAACTGAAAAATACGTTGAAATGTATAGGAATTATTTTAACGACAATGGTTTTCATTTTGAAATAATATATTATGTTTGTTATTTACCTGGCTGTGAAATGCCGTGTGCAAGGTTTATCGAATGTTTGACGTCGAGGTACCCCCAATTTCCGCTCGTAGATTGAGTAAACCTTGAAATATTTTCTTATTTCGTACTGGCTTTTTTTTCCATAGTATTGTCACAGATGATGGACTACACTGCGTTATATACATTTCAAAATATGATAAATAATTAAAAAAATACAATCCAGAAATTACAAAATCTTTCCAGGCTATTGAACCCACGACTCCCTCATTTCGGCTATAAAGGGCGCTTTAGCCAACTCAACTAGGGAAACGCCAAAGTCGTTGTTAGAGAAGTGAGAGAGTCATGTGTTGAGTACGCGCCGACTCGGGAACATTTGCATTTAAGTTTAATTGTAATATTCGTATAAATTATAGGGTATTTAAGTTTAGGTCATAGTTTAGGCCAAAATGATCCACTGTAGCCTATGATAGGCTAGGGAGGCCTAAGATAGGGGAAAGAAAAGGAATGTTACCGATTATTCAACACATGGCCCACTCACTCGTCTAGCAACGACTTTGGCGTTTCCCTAGTACATTGTTAAATGTGTAGAAATCCTATTTATATGTTTTCCGCGTAAAGCAGATATTGTAGAAACTAGCTTAAACTAGGGTCTAGTACGTGTTATAACAGTTTTTCTTAGGTTACATGAGCTGTTCTCTCTCTTGCAAAAATGTCTACCGTTGTTATGTCTGTCAAATATTGAAGTTCTTAACAATAAATGTTGTGAGTTATAATAAAAGTTGAAACTGATAAAAATGAATAAAAAATATCCTCCTTAAAAACCATCTTGAATGATATTCTACAATTACGGGCAAAAATCAAGTATAATAGTAGAGAATATAAGAGGATGTGATACCTCACACTGTGTAAACTATTTAAAAAAAAAACAATTCTAATTGAGAATGAAAAATAATTCGATCCATTGTATAATAGGATTATTCAATTATTCTTAGCTTAATTTGAAACGCATTATACTGATATAAAAATAAGACACACATGAATTTGAAATTATTTTGCTTAATCACGGGAGAACTTTGGTCTTATTATTTACATTGCAGTATTAACAAAATAAGAGAGTTTTATAACAATGGATTTCGAGATCAATTTAAAGACTTCCTTGGCTTTGTAGTGCGTCACAAGGGGTCGTGTTAAGTGGCTCTTAGTGCGACTCATCCCTGTGTGATTCCCCACAAGATATTAGACAAAGAAAATTATTACTCAACGTTAAGTTATAAATTCTCGTGGATCAACTACAATCCAAGTTCTGAACATTCAGCCAATTAGGAGGCTAGACAAAATTTGCGTTAAATAAATTTCAAAACATGTAAAATAATTAAAAAAATACAATCCAGAAATAAAAAAATCTTTCCAGGCTATTGAACCCACGTCTCCCTCATTTCGGCTATAAGGGCGCTTTAGCCAACTCGTCTATTGAAACGCCAAAGTCGTTGTTAAACGAGTGAGAGAGTCATGTGTTGAGTACGCGCCGACTCGGGAACATTTGCATTTAAGTTTGATTGTAATATTCGTATAAATAATAGGGTATTAAAGTTTAGGTCATAGTTTGGGCCAAAATGATCCACTGTAGCCTATGATAGGCTAGGGAGGCCTAAGGTAGGGAAAAGAAAAGGAATGTTACCGGGTATTCAACACATGGCTCACTCACTCGTCTAGCAACGACTTTGGCGTTTCCCTAGTATATAGCCCTTAGGTAAATGTATTTTTTGGTTGCAGAATCATACTGATCACGGCCCGACAAAAAACAACCCTGCGCAAGGTAATTTTATACTGAATTTCAAAGGTTATATACATTTTATTCAAACATACTAACCCTTTTCATAAACAAATACAATTCTTCTTTCTCGATTTCGTTAGTCGGGAAACGCTCCCGTAGGTGAAATTGTTAATAAGACGAGTGAGCGCAGCGAACGTAGTCTACAACGCTACTCGATCGGTCCTTGGTCGTGATTAATTCTGTTTGTTTAAATGTTTGTCTGTCCAGGCTCATACAGCCAAACGGCCAAATAGACTGAGCTGAAATTTTAAACAGACATCCATGACCAGGTAACTGAGAACTGCTAACAAAATGAGCACAATCTGTTGCGATTTAAACCTGCAAGAAATAAAAAACTGAGAAATACGTTGAAATGTATAGGAATTATTTAAAGACAATGGTTTTCATTTTGAAATAATATTTTTTGTTTGTTATTTACCTGGCTGTGAAATGCCGTGTCCAAGGTTAATCGAATGTTTGACGTCAAGGTACCCCCAATTTCCGCTCGTAGATTGGGTAAACCTTGCAATATTTTCACGTATTTTGTACTGGCTATTTTTTCCCTAGTATTGTAACAGATGATGGACTACACTGCATTATATACATTTCAAAACATGTTAAATAATTAAAAAAATACAATCTAGGAATTACAAAATCTTTCCAGGCGATTGAACCCACGTCTCTTACATTTCGGCTATAAGAGCGCTTTTGCCAACTCGACTAGGGAAACGCCAAAGTCGTTGTAAGACGAGTGAGAGAGTCATGTGTTGAGTACGCGCCGACTCGGGAACATTTGCATTTAAGTTTGATTGTAATATTCGTATAAATTATAGGGTATTTAAGTTTAAGTCATAGTTTGGCCATAATACCCCCACTGTAGCCTTTGATAGGCTAGGAGGCCTAAGGTAGGGGAATAAAAGGAATGTTAAAAAGTCGTAACAAGACGAGTGAGAGAGTCATGTTTTGAGTACGAGGGAACATTTGCGTTTAAGTTTGATTATAATGTTCGTATAAATAATAGGGTATTTAAGTTGAGTTCATAGTTTGGGCCAAAATGATCCACTGTAGCCTATGATAGGCTAGGGAGGCCTAAGGTAGGGGGAAGAAAAGGAATGTTAAAAAGTGGTTGTAAGACAAGTGAGAGAGTCATGTTTTGAGTACGCGGGAACATTTGCGTTTAAGTTAGATTATATTGTTCGTAAAAATAATAGGGTATTTAAGTTTAGGTCATAGTTTGGGGCCCAAAATGATCCCCTGTAGCCTATGATAGGCTAGGGAGGCCTAAGGTAGGGGAAAGAAAAGGAATGTTACGGGTATTCAACACATGGCTCACTCACTCGTCTAGCAACGACTTGGCGTTTCCCTAGTATATAGCCCTTAGGTAAAGGTATTGTTGGTTGCAGAATCATACTGATCAGGCATGACGAAAAACAACCCTGTGCAAGTAATTTATACTGAAATTCAAAGGTTATATACATTTTATCAAACATACTAACCCTTTGTCATAAACAAATACAATTTTTCTTCTCGATTCGTTAGTCGGGAACGCTCCGCAGGTGAAAATTGTTAATAAGACGAGTGAGCGCAGTGAACGTAGTTACAACGCTACCGACGGTCCTGGTCGTGATTAGTTCTGTGTTGTTAAATGGTTTGTCTTTCCAGGCTCATACGGTCGAACGGGCCAAAAGACTGAGCTGAATTTTAAACAGACATCCATGACCGGTAACTGAGAATTGCTAACAAAATGGCCAATCTGTTGCGATTTAAACTTGCAAGAAATAAAAACTGAAAAACGTGAAATGTATAGGAATATTTAACGACAATGGTTTTCATTAGAAATAATATTTTGTTTGTTATTTACCTGCTGTGAAATGCCGTGTCCAGGTAATCGAATGTTTGACGTCAAGGTACCCCAATTCGCTCGGTAGATTGAGTAAACCTGCAATTTTTCACGTATTTGTATGGCTATTTTTTCCTAGTATTGTACAGTAAGGAATACACTGCATTTTATACATTTCAAAACATGTAAAATAATTAATAAAATACAATCTAGGAATTACAAATCTTTCAGGCGTTTGAACCCACGACTCTTACATTTCGGCTATAAGACGCTTTTGCCACTCGATAGGGAAACGCCAAAGTCGTTGTAAGACGACGTGAGAGAGTATGTGTGAGTACGCGGCCGACTCGGGAACATTTGATTTAAGTTTGATTGTAATATTCGTATAAATTATAGGGTATTTAAGTTTAGGTCATAGTTTGGGCATAATACTCCCTGTAGCCTTTGATAGGCTAGGAGGCCTAAGGTAGGGGGAAGAAAAGGAATGTTAAAAAGTCGTAACAAGACGAGTGAGGGAGTCATGTTTGAGTACGGAGGAACATTTGCGTTTAAGTTTGATTATAATGTTCGTATAAATAATAGATTATTTAAGTTTAGGTCATAGTTTGGGCCAAAATGATCCACTGTAGCCTATGATAGGCTAGGGAGGCCTAAGGTAGGGGGAAGAAAAGGAATGTTAAAAAGTCGTTGTAAGACGAGTGAGAGAGTCATGTTTTGAGTACGCGGGAACATTTGCGTTTAAGTTTGATTATATTGTTCGTAAAAATAATAGAGTATTTAAGTTTAGGTCATAGTTTGGGCCAAAATGATCCACTGTAGCCTATGATAGGCTAGGGAGGCCTAAGGTAGGGGAAAGAAAAGGAATGTTACCGGGTATTCAACACATGGCTCACTCACTCGTCTAGCAACGACTTTGGCGTTTCCCTAGTATATAGCCCTTAGGTAAATGTATTGTTTGGTTGCAGAATCATACTGATCACGGCATGACGAAAAACAACCCTGTGCAAGGTAATTTAATACTGAATTTCAAAGGTTATATACATTTTATTCAAACATACTAACCCTTTTCATAAACAAATACAATTCTTCTTTCTCGATTTCGTTAGTCGGGAAACGCTCCCGTAGGTGAAATTGTTAATAAGACGAGTGAGCGCAGCGAACGTAGTCTACAA
The DNA here is from genome assembly GCA_024449915.1 of Sweltsa coloradensis. Taxonomy (NCBI): domain Eukaryota; kingdom Metazoa; phylum Arthropoda; class Insecta; order Plecoptera; family Chloroperlidae; genus Sweltsa; species Sweltsa coloradensis. The sequence goes on along the minus strand of JAMZAV010002827.1, from coordinate 4,451 downwards.
CGCTACTCGATCGGTCTTTGGTCGTGATTAGTTCTGTTTGTTAAATGTTTGTCTGTCCAGGCTCATACGGCCGAACGGCCAAATAGACTGAGCTGAAATTTTAAACAGACATCCATGACCAGGTAACTGAGAATTGCTAACAAAATGAGCACAATCTGTTGCGATTTAAACCTGCAAGAAATAAAAAAACTGAAAAATACGTTGAAATGTATAGGAATTATTTTAACGACAATGATTTTCATTTTGAAATAATATTTTATGTTTTTTGTTGACCTGGCTGTGAAATGCCGTGTGCAAGGTTAATCGAATGTTTGACGTCAAATTACTCCAAATTCCGCTCGTAGATTGAGTAAACCTTGAAATATTTTCACGAATTTCGTACTGGCTCTTTTTTCCATAGTATTGTCACAGATGATGGACTACACTGCTTTATATACATTTCAAAACATGATAAATAATTAAAAAAATACAATCCAGAAATTACAAAATCTTTCCAGGCTATTGAACCCACGTCTCCCACATTTCGGCTATAAGTGCACTTTATCCAACTTGACTAGGGAAACGCCAAAGTCGTTGTTAGACGAGTGAGAGAGTCATGTGTTGAGTACGCGCCGACTCGAGAACATTTGTATTTAAGTTTGATTGTAATATTCGTATAAATAATAGGGTTTTTAAGTTTAGGTCATAGTTTAGGCCATAATGCTCCACTGTAGCCTATGATAGGCTAGGGAGGCCTTAGGTAGGGGGAAGAAAAGGAATGTTTAAAAGTCGTTGTAAGACGAGTGAGAGAGTCATGTTTTGAGTACGCGGGAACATTTGCGTTTAAGTTTGATTATAATGTTCGTATAAATAATAGGGTTTTTAAGTTTAGGTCATAGTTTGGGCCAAAATGATCCACTGTAGCCTATGATAGGCTAGGGAGGCCTAAGGTAGGGGAAAGAAAAGGAATGTTACCGGGTATTCAACACATGGCTCACTCACTCGTTTAGCAACGACTTTGGCGTTTCCCTAGTATATAGCCCTTAGGTAAATGATATTGTTTGGTTGCAGAATCATACTGATCACGGCCCGACAAAAAACAACCCTGCGCAAGGTAATTTAATACTGAATTTCAAAGGTTATATACAATTTATTCAAACATACTAACCTTTTTCATAAACAAATACAATTCTTCTTTCTCGATTTCGTAAGTCGGAAAACGCTCCCGTAGGTAAAATTGTTAATAAGACGTGTGAGCGCTGCGAACGTAGTCTACAACGCTACTCGATCGGACCTTGGTCGTAATTAATTCTGTTTGTTAAATGTTTGTCTGTCCGGGCTCATACGGCCGAACGGCCCATTAGACTGAGCTGAAATTTTACACAGACATCCATGACCAGGTAACTGAGAACTGCAAACAAAATGAGCACAATCTGTGGCGATTTAAACCTGCAAGAAATAAAAAACTGAAAAATACGTTGAAATGTATAAGAATTATTTTAACGACAATGGTTTTCATTTTGAAATAATATTTTATGTTTGTTATTAACCTGGCTGTGAAATGCCGTGTCCAAGGTTAATCGAATGTTTGACGTCAAGGTACCCCCAAATTCCACTCGAAGATTAAGTAAACCTTGCAATATTTTCACTTATTTTGTACTGGCTATTTTTTCCATATTATTGTCATAGATGATGGACTACACTGCATTATATACATTTCAAAACATGTTAAATAATTAAAAAATACAATCCAGGAATTACAAAATCTTTCCAGGCGATTGAACCCACGTCTCCCACATTTTGGCTATAAGGGCGCTTTAGCCAACTCGACTAGGGAAACGCCAAAGTCGTTGTTAGACGAGTGAGAGAGTCATGTGTTGAGTAGGCGCCGACTCGGGAACATTTGCATTTAAGTTTGATTGTAATATTTGTATAAATAATAGGGTTTTTAAGATTAGGTCATAGTTTAGGCCATAATGCTCCACTGTAACCTATGAAAGGCTAGGGAGGCCTTAGGTAGGGGGAAGAAAAGGAATGTTAAAAAGTCGTTGTAAGACGAGTGAGAGAGTAATGTTTTGAGTACGCGGGAACATTTGCGTTTAAGTTTAATTATAATGTTCGTATAAATATTAGGGTTTTTAAGTTAAGGTCATAGTTTGGGCCAAAATGATCCACTGTAGCCTATAATAGGCAAGGGAGGCCTAAGGTAGGGGAAAGTAAAGGAATGTTACCGGGTATTCAACACATGGCTCACTCACTCGTCTAGCAACGACTTTGGCGTTTCCCTAGTATAAAGCCCTTAGGTAAATGTATTGTTTGGTTGCAGAATCATACTGATCACGGCATGACGAAAAACAACCCTGCGCAAGGTTATTTAATACTGAATTTCAAAGGTTATATACATTTTATTCAAACATACTAACCCTTTTCATAAACAAATACAATTCTTCTTTCTCGATTTCGTTAGTCAGGAAACGCTCCCGTAGGTGAAATTGTTAATAAGACGAGTGAGCGCAGCGAACGTAGTCTACAACACTACTCGATCGGTCCTTGGTCGTGATTAATTCTGTTTGTTAAATGTTTGTCTGTCCAGGCTCATACGGCCGAACGGCCAAATAGACTGAGCTGAAATTTTAAACAGACATCCATGACCAGGTAACTGAGAATTGCTAACAAAATGAGCACAATCTGTTGCGATTTAAACCTGCAAGAAATAAAAAACTGAAAAATACGTTGAAATGTATAGGAATTATTTTAACGACAATGGTTTTCATTTTGAAATAATATTTTATGTTTGTTTTTTACCTGGCTGTGAAATGCCGTGTGCAAGGTTAATCGAATGTTTGACGTCAAGGTACCCCCAAACTCCGCTCGTAGATTGAGTAAACCTTGAAATATTTTCACGTATTTCGTACTGGCTATTTTTTCCATAGTATTGTCACAGATGATTGACTACACTGCGTTATATACATTTCAAAACATGTTAAATAATTTAAAAAATACAATCCAGGAATTACAAAATCTTTCCAGGCTATTGAACCCACGTCTCCCACATTTCGGCTATAAAGGCGCTTTAGCCAACTCGTCTTGGGAAACGCCAAAGTCGTTGTTAGACGAGTGAGAGAGTCATGTGTTGAGTACGCGCCGACTCGGGAACATTTGTATTTAAGTTTGATTGTAATATTCGTATAAATTATAGGGTATTTAACTTTAGGTCATAGTTTGGGCAAAATGCTCCACTAAAGCCTATGATAGGCTAGGGAGGCCTAAGGTAGGGGAAAGAAAAGGAATGTTACCGGGTATTCAACACATGGCTCACTCACTCGTCTAGCAACGACTTTGGCGTTTCCCTAGTATATAGCCCTTAGGTAAATGTATTGTTTGGTTGCAGAATCATACTGATCACGGCATGACGAAAAACAACCCTGTGCAAGGTAATTTAATACTGAATTATAAAGGTTATATACATTTTATTCAAACATACTAACCCTTTTCATAAACAAATACAATTCTTCTTTCTCGATTTCGTTAGTCGGGAAACGCTCCCGCGGGTGAAATTGTTAATAAGACGAGTGAGCGCAGCGAACGTAGTCTACAACGCTACTCGATCGGTCCTTGGTCGTGATTAGTTCTGTTTGTTAAATGTTTGTCTGTCCAGGCTCATACGGCCGAACGGCCAAATAGACTGAGCTGAAATTTTAAACAGACATCCATGACCAGGTAACTGAGAATTGCTAACAAAATGAGCTCAATCTGTTGCGATTTAAACCTGCAAGAAATAAAAAACTGAAAAATACGTTGAAATGTATAGGAATTATTTTAACGACAATAGTTTTCATTAAGAAATAATATTTTATGTTTTTTATTGACCTGGCTGTGAAATGCCGTGTGCAAAGTTAATCGAATGTTTGACGTCATGGTACCCCCAAATTCCGCTCGTAGATTGAGTAAACCTTGAAATATTTTCTCGTATTTCGTACTGGCTATTTTTACTATAGTATTGTCACAGATGATTGACTACACTGCGTTATATAAATTTCAAAACATGTAAAATAATTGAAAATATACAATCCAGAAATTACAAAATCTTTCCAGGCTATTGAACCCACGTCTCCCTCATTTCGGCTATAAGGGCGCTTTAGCCAACTCGTCTATGGAAACACCAAAGTCGTTGTTAAACGAGTGAGAGAGTCATGTGTTGAGTACGCGCCGACTCGGGAACATTTGCATTTAAGTTTGATTGTAATATTCGTATAAATAAAAGGGTTTTTAAGTTTAGGTCATAGTTTTGGCCATAATGATCCACTGTAGCCTATGATAGGCTAGGGAGGCCTAGGTACCGGTAGACAATGGAAGCATTTAAGTACGGAACATTGGTAATATTTGTTCGTATAATATGGGTTTAATTTAGGTCATAGTTGGCCAAAATGATCCACTGTAGCCTATGATGGCTAGGGAGCCTAAGGTAGGGA